>VBVR01000252.1:0-61743 GCA_011638315.1 Tetramorium parvispinum | reverse complement strand
CATATATATATATATATATATATATATATATCTATTATATCGAATTATCGTTAGTAAATATATTAGATACGAGAGATTACTATTTTCTTTTCCTACCAGTGTCAAGGATACTTTGACGATGATTCAATCTTTTTAAGTGAAATGCAAAACACAATTTATCGACGAGTTGGAGTGAAATAACGTTTCGTTATGTCACTAACGTACAAATCACGCTTCGCTCGATCATTTCTGACATGATTTCATTGCACAGCGTCAATAATTTATTAATCACAGATAGACTAAAACACTTTTATTCAAATTATGTTTTAGTTTTTAAATTTGCATAATTAATTTAATGCGATTTTAATGTCGAACCGATAAATTTCTGGAATCGTGGCCGGTCGTATTTAAGCGGTTGTTTCCAGAATAGGTAAGCGGTGACATTAGTGCGTCAAGTCGCAAAACTCAGACTGGCTATCTCGTAGATAAATATTAATAAAACATTGGGGGGGGGATACTAGGAGATCTACAAGTTTTTACACCTCATAATGAGCGATTACGCAATAATTACAACATTAGCATTAGTTACAACAGGAAAGACAAAAAAAGCCGCAGGAATTCGGCCAAGTAAAGATGTGTTACGGGGATTTAAATTCTGTCAATCGTTCTCTGATGACTTTTAATTGTAGGCTGAAACGTTTTATCAGCCAGGCGAATATCACTGAACGCGTTCTTGCATAATAATGCCACGCGATTTGCGCAAAAATATAATATATCAGTCGCGTAAACAATAAAAATGATAAAAGTCGGATGTGATAAAAAGGAGCGATAAGAATTGGAAAAATCTACAAGTCCACAGGGGAGAAAACTATGAAAATGGCAATAAAAGAAAAGCCTGAAATAAAAGTATCATTTCTTACACGCGAAAATTCACACAGCCGTAAATATATTGTTATGTATTTATCGCAGGCGCGTTATCGATAAGTATACAGCTGTGATTAGATCATTGCATTATCGTTATCCCAACTTCGTTTGGACAACGTTCCGTTTAACAGATAACCACACACCACACTGATGTATAGGCATCGTGTATACGAGACTTTTTTTCCATTGGATTTTTTAGAAACATAAAGTTCTAACATTTCGAAAGTGCGAATATCCACGGACAAAGTTCAATAAAACGTAAATATGCGTTGTAACGTAAAACGTAACGTAATTTTATCTTAGATTCTATCAATTTATAGCGTGGCTGATATTATATTTATATTTTAATAAACTGTAATTAATCATCGATACGTGTACGCACGTTATCAATAACGTGCAAAGTAAGACGCCCGTTTACCTACAAAGGTCGCTTTAAATCGCCCCGTAGGACTTTTTCTATAACACATAGACACGAAGGCTGCGAAGAAGCGGGAAAAATGTGGGAAACCGGTTTGTCGCTTTAAGACAACATTATGCGGTAGTGAGTCTGACAAAGTTCTCAGATCAGGTACTTTTGGCGAAATAACCGTGGGATATAAATCGTCTTCACGTTTCTTCAAGGTTGCCTGAAAACTCGAGTTACTGCATAACAAATTTCCCGAAGAAAACGAAAAGTTTGAGATAACATTTTTTAACAGTGAAAAGATACATTTTCAGAAAATCAACGTGCGAGTTTCGCGAATTGCACGCTGCGAGTTGCGAATAGCTGTAACGTTTATTTAAAGAAGTCATAAAATGTATAACTCTATATAATTAATTTTCGAGTATTCTGTTACAGTTTCTCATAATATGTTCAGTAAACAAAGAAAGTACACTATCTTTATAAAATTTTATTTGGAATTTATCCGTCAAGTGTCACAAACATGATTAAGTTTTCAATACCGTAGAATTTATACGCCGTTTAAATGAATCGTTGAAATTGGGAGACGTACGTAAGTGAATAATCTCAATCGTATTACTCTCTGCGTGACTTTTTATTTTTTATATCTCACACGGCTGATTAACGATCTCACGGTAGATATATCTGCTGGGAATTAAATTTGACGTTGCCGAAAATATACTCGGTGAGCTCTTTAAAGAGTCTGGCCGTAGTTGACGCGCAATTCCTCCGGAAAAAGTCGACTCGGCTTAAGATCCTCGCTTTCGACCATATCAATCGTTCGCTGCCTGTCCCGTGTCGGGGTAAAGTGGCGTTTATTTGGCTTCGACGACTATCATTTCGAGCGTTCGTTACCGAAGAGGACCGCCGTCGAGGTGCGTGCAAGCAATGTTCCGCCTACTTTGCCGGAGGAGAATGTTCGGAGGTCTCGCACGACACACGGAGGAAGCAAGCGAGCAAAGGTGCGAGTGAGCGAGCGAGCGAGCCAGCCCGCATAGTCGCCTCGCAAATCACGTACATTTGCCTGCCTGGCTCGCTCCTTAATGCGATCGGGAAGTGCACTTTCGCGGAATACGAGAACAGAAGTCGCTCACGACGACAATCGTCCCGGTCGTCGATTAATGACGAATGCCTAACGAGCCGCGGAACACGAGGGTACACGAGGGGAGAATTCCGTCTCTCCGCACGTAAAGCGTAGGAGAAAAGTAATTCGATCCTTCTAATGCTAATGCCGACAAGTTTTGCTAAGAAATCACTGTAATTATCATAATTATTACAATTATAAATTGTACAATGCTACACACAGAAAAAAATTCTACAGACGAGAAAAGCAATTACTTTGATTTTATTTTATTTTGTTTGAGTAAAAGTTTCTTTTTTCATTGAAGAATATTTTTTTAATACTAGTTTAAGATATACTCATCACAAGTCCAGAATATGTTTTAAGTAAATGTGATGCTTTATGATAAATTTGCGGATAAATAAACTTATCAAATATATATACTTAGAACAAATATATTTACTCATAGGTAGTATAATTTTTCTGTGTGTATGATCGGTTTTTCCTTGTCACCTTATGGTATCTTTACTTTTCCCCGTATTACGAGAATTTAAATATAATTTGTTTAGCAGTCTAACAATTCGTATTAATAGATACTTGCACTTTTTATATATTTAATTTTGCTATAATTTGCTGTATAACATATACTCGATTGTAATATCTATCACAGAGAGATTTCTAACACAGATGAAATAAAAAAAACATGCCATTGATTGACATAAAAAAAGTAAACTGTATTTTGTGAATGAGACTGAAACTTATTCTAAAATTCCTCAAAAATACGCAGGAATTTACGAACTATTTCGGACGCTTCGTAAAAAAACGTAGCCGGCTTAGAAAAGCAGCGTTAGCTCCAAGATATGAATTTTAATTTCACGTTTTTCCACGGCATTCCGCTCCGGTCGAACAATAGCGTCGTATTTGAGACGATCCGAATTACGAGTAAGAGGACTCGCGCGCAGCGAGTGAACGCCTACCTTCGAGCGAGCGAGCGGGCCAGCGGGCGAGTGAGCGGGCGAGCGAGTGAGCGGGCGGTCGCGCACGTGTTTAAACTCACACGAGCTAGAAGCAGAGGCGCAGGCGGCGAGGAGACGAGGAGGAAGAGGAAGAAGAAGAAGAAGCGGGACCACACTACGCTCTTACCTACGCGCATCACGTTGCGTGTAGGACCAGCGCGTCGCGAGTGCGTTTCATGTACTCTTCTCGTCCCTTTTGAATGATGTGACCGCTCGAGGGTCACCGTAAGGGGGAAGATAGTGAAGAAGGAGAGAGAGGCAGAGGGGGAGAGAGAGAGAGAGAGAGAGAGAGGAGGAGAGGGAGAGAGAAAAGGAGAGAGGATGGGACAGAGAGAGGGACACGAGGCGAGGCCTTCTCTCCTTTGTGCCTTGAACCGGTCGCCTTGCCGTCTTAGCGCCGTATTGCGAAATTTCGTCCTATCAACTTCGCGAAACAGGTTCGCGAAATAATCCACGTCCCTCTGCAATCCGTAGGTGGCAAACGCGATGTTTTTTTGCTTGCATCACGGAGAATATTATAATTTGCATGTATTAATTATATATTACATTGTATATTAAGACTATAATTTTTCTCAAGGTGGGAAATTATCGGAATAGACACTTGGCAGTGAGTGAGTTTTTTCCATTTGGATTCTTTAAAGTCGCTGGCATCTAGAAGAAGCAATTTCATTAGCTTATATAAAGGTCAGGTAAACAAATCGTCATAAACAAATCGTGTTATTTGATTTCAGAGTTACGGTGATATTTGATTTGCAGCATGATATCTCGCTGATGTCAAATTATAACTTTATTTTAAATGAAAAGAGAATTTTAAAGAGTACGAAAGGTGTAGCGAATCGAATTAATTCTTCATACGAAAGTATCTTCATCGGACGTATCGTATTGCGTCAAATGATTCTTTTCAATTCATTTTAATTCATCTACTTTTCGCGACATATCAATTTAATCAGTTCAGCTATCGGTGCCTTTGTTTCACTCGGCATTTTAAGCAACGATACATCGCGTAGAAATACATGTCAATTTAAGTTTCGCATACATAATCGGAAGCATTGACAAATGTAGATTATAATACCACCGAAAATAACTATCGCGATTATAGTTATCGCGGCGTAATTTGTTCGCGTGATAGATGACCAGTATATCAGTTCTCGAGAGGATCGTTCTTGAAGAGTATCTCGGATCCTTGAAGATCCTTGAGCTCTTTAAACCGTATTTCTAACTGGGAGAAAGAGAGAGGTACGATATCGACGAAGGAATTCGTCGGGCGAGTTCTCTCGGACTTCTCGGTTTCCGCGTTTGGAGCGTCTACGATACGCGTTACTATCTCCGCGGAGATGCATTCGATCGCGAGCGATTTACAAAATTTATGGAAGCCATTCGGGGCCCGGCTTGATCTTGATTTTAGCGTCACCGGTTCAACACGCAGTCAACCGAGCTGTGTCGGGAACCATGACGTAAGTCTCGCTTCCTGTTTGCCCGGATCGGCTTGACACCGACACGATCGCTGCTCGCCTCCTGGCCTCCCGTTTTTTGCAATGCTTTCGACGTATTTGCAATAATCTGCGCCGCGAGCGCCTGTCACCTTCGGAAGCTCCAATCTTCCATAGCGTCTGGTTCGGGATTTTAATCTCCTTAGACGAGAGGCTAGGAAAAGTCTCGAGAACGAGCTCGATACATAAAACTAGACGTACATTTTTATGTTATCTTTTTTACTACTTGTACAATTTCTGTAAAATGGTAAGTAAGTTTCAAAGGCGGAAGATAAGATGATTTTTTTTCGGGAAATTTAAACATTATCAAAAATTTTAAAGATAAAATTAAAAGTATATAACTTTCTATTAATTAAAACCTTCAATTGAAACTTTTGATAATAATTTATTATGCACTGAGAGGAAAAAGTAGTTGTAGTAACTATAATATCACTATAATTTATAGTTATTTTTGGACCCAACCACATTTTTATAATTATTCAAACAATATAAATTATGATTGGTTTAATATTTTATTAGAGTCCTCATAATTACAATTTGGTCCATGCAACGTATAACATGGTTGTTATTAACCAAAACGAGATTTTAATTTAGCAAGTTGTACTATAAAATAATATAATAGTAACTACATCACTATGAGCATATGATTAGTATTACCTATATTATAGTAATAACTATTATAAAAATAATATTCTTGACTATAATTATTTTACTATACAATTATAGTCGTAAATACCACGTACTTTCCTCTCAGTGTGAAATGAAAAATCCTGCGATGTCTGACTTAGAGAAAAGCCGAACGAATATATATATTCGCGTCAAGTAATTATTTCATATATATACCCGTCGCAGCGGGGGGTGCAAATGGATCCTAACGAATACGGAGTTTTCTCCGGCGAAAATGGAACTCCTAATGATCCGGCTCTGCTCGCCGGGGGTCAACAGCAAGTACAAGCCGCTAGACAAGAACATTTGGAAAGCATTCGGTCCGCTCGTCCTTCGGCTGCTCTGTTGGCCTGGGCCGACCGTCAATCATTTAAGGGACACTATTCTGCCTCATCGTTTCCCGTCACTCCTTTGATCCTACCCTATAATATTGTTCCTCCCCTCCTCTGGCTTACTCGAAATGTCAGTTAGCTCGGCCGCCGCTGCGCCATTCTCGCAGATAGATATACTCGCTCGCCTTCTCGATTTCGCCTTCCCGCGTCGTTGTCGCTTCCGAACGACGATTAACTACTACGCCTTGCCAGCGGCAGCTGCCTCGCTTCACCATCGTAAAACCGAAAATATCAGCCAATTATCGTATTTTCAGACAACGACGTTGATAGCGCCTCTGAGCGTTGATCTTTCGCTTTTTTCGGAAGTTTCGGCTCGTACGTGCCCTCCCTCAAACCCACGCTCAAGTAAGACGTAAAGAAAGAGAGAGAGAGAGAGAGAGAGAGAGAGAAAGAGAAAAGAAGACGGTAAGAAAAAGAGAGAATGTAAAGCGCAGTTGTTACACGGAACTCGAAAGTTCTCAGACAGTTTTCCCGGCTGACAAACTTTTTCTCTTTCTGACCTTCGCGAACTACAACCTTTATAATGATTATTAGATTTCGAGAAAAACGCGCGGAAATTAAGAAAACAAAGGCAAGACGAGGAGATCGGCGGATATGGATGGAAAAGAATATAATTTCGTTAGTTTGCGATTTGCCTTTTGAATTGAAAAAAACTCCGTAACTATAGAAAAAAAATATGAAAGTTTTGATACATTGATTAATTTATTTTCGACATGTCGTTTTTTATCGGTTTAACGTTGTTTCTGATTATTTCAATTCAATTTGTTCGTCTTCTCTGTCTGCATTTTACGTAACGATGAAATATAGAAGGGAACAGAGCGAATCTGTAACTCACGATTAGTTAATTTACACTGTCTGCCCAACTAGTCGTTGGAACGTTATTTTGCAGAGAAAGCAAATTGCATTATTACAATGATAATTACACCGGCGGTCTTCCAAGACGTGAAAATGCGAGATAACCTCTGAGAAACCGGTAAAACTATTCAGGTGCAGCACCGACAAAAGTTGCAAAGCGATATGCCGAATGCTCTTATCAGCTGTAAGCGTTAATCTACAGACAAGTTTAACAATAGTTTTACCAGTTTTTCAGGAATATCTCCAACTCGTAGAAAATGATAGCGACTGTCTCTATTATTAGAAACTTGCCGGCATTGGAGGAAAGGCTTGTGGAAGAATTTCATGACAATCGGTTCAATTTCGAGGAACATCCCCGCTTTGCAGAGGCGACGAGTAGAACGATCGAAATAAAGTTCAGTTAAAATAAACCGAACGCCAAGAATTGATCTGTTATATATTTGCATTTTACCCAAGTTTAATTCGAGACTTCTTAATTCTCAATATCGGATAACCCATATCGAATAGTACGCTCGTTAAAATATCCACCCCTTTTCTTAGTTCGCCCCTATATATTCGGGAACTCCGATACATCCTACTTAGCATCTACATACAATGACATATAGAGCGATACATCATAACCAACTGTGTAATCTTATTTCGCATACATTCAACGAAACAAAACCTCACGCCCGCCGGGATTAATTCCCCCTCCTCCCCCGGCTCTCTCCCTAACTGACCGCATTTGCTTTATCCGAAATAACAAGTGCGCCCAGTGGCTAGGTGGTTGCGCTAAAAATTTGCTCTATCGACTCGAGGGAGAAGGGGAGAGCCAGCAACAATCGACCTGCGCGTAACGGAGCGGGAGAATATGAAAGAAAGGACAAGGGGGAGAGAGAGAGAGAGAGAGAGAGGTGCGGGCAGGAGACGGGAAGGGGCAGGATGGAGATAGCGCAGGCATGCAACAAAAGTAGATATCGCAGCGTGATATCGCTCGAGCGCGCTTTACTACGTGCGCTAGAGAGAGAGAAAGAGAGGGTAGAGAGGGAAAGGGGGCGAATGCGGACTGTGAAGAGCGGGGCCAGGCTCTAGTCGGAGGGGCAGAGCCTGGCGAAGAAGGGGCCTATAATCGCTGCGATGTATACCGAGGGTTTTTGCAGAGGCTCCGCAATTTTTTAATCGTTTTTCGAAAGATTCAGAAAAATTTTTTAAATACATGCAAGATTTTCCGAGGTTCCTCGAGATGTTCAAAAAGATGTTCAAAAAAGAATTATAATACTTGGAATACTTAATAAACTCCGAGGATTCTCCGAGGATTCTGAAGATTTGCGGAATCGAACACGATACCATATATCGAGCAAAGAATTAGCTTATTAATTAACAATTTGATTTAATGCCTCTGTCTTCTAAATCTGCATCGACATTTTCTATCTTTCCTGATTTAATATATGCAGAGAGAGAGAGAGAGAGAGAATCTCGCGAGAGAAATATTTTCTATTAATCATACTCTAATACTTTCTAGCATGGAATATGACTAAGTCTCCTAAAAAAGTATAGCATTTCCATATGCAAATCATTGTAAACGATGCTGCGATATCTAGAACGAACGCCGAATTGTCGGGGAAGGAAGTGCTGTTGTATCTTAACCGTCTACTTTTACTCCTACATCTTTAATGATTCTGACGCCACTCCGGCTACGCGCTACGGTCTCAGTTTTCTGGAAGAAGGAGAATCGCGCGCGCGGACAACCAATTTAACATTCCGACCTAATAAATCTCATCGGCATTAGGAAGAGAAGCTCCAGCGCACTATTCGTCACTAGTCTAGCGTGTGCCGTTTTTATTAATTATGTTTATGCTGTCTTTTTTTTTTTTAATCGGCCGTCGCCACTGCCGCCGTCGCCGGGAGAGTTCTACCTTGCTCCAAGTCGAGCAATTAAGTGGAATGGCGCAACTGCGTGGAGTAACCTAGTTGTGTGCCTTATCTCGCATCGGCGGCGTAGCGTGCGAAACGCGTGTATCTCGTTGGCGCCATCTTTTTTCCCCCTGCGACCGACCGTTCCCGCGATCGTGAATCGTTTTAACCCCGTTCGTTCGCTCTTATTCCGCGACGATACTTCTCGATCATCTTTTTTTTTTCCGTTCCTGCTAACATCATTATCTTGCTGAACGAGCCGAACAAATTTCTTTTCCTTTAAATTATTAATATTACATATCGATTTTATCGATAAAAAATTTTGAGAATTTGAATGCTGCATTAAAATTGACAAGAGAATGATAGGTATCATATTCGGTTGGGAGTAAAATTAATCGATCGAGATAAATAATTCTAAAAAGTAGAATTTTGTATTTGAATGCCAAAATTTCTCAATAAATAAATAGAAAAAAATAAAATATCCCTTGCTACGACATATCGATATGATTTTCAAACAAATTATTAAAATTACATCTCAATTTTATCGATGAAAGATTTTAAGAATTTAAATGCTACAATAAAATTGTCAAGAAAATAATGTCATACTCGATTGGAGATAAAAATAAATCGAAGATAAATAATTGTGAGAAATAAGATTTTGCATTTTAGCGTCAAGTGTTTCTTAATAAAATAAAGAAGTAGAAAAAAATGAAATATCCTTTGCTACGACTCATCGATACGATTCAATTTAATACGAATTCTCGGACAAGATCAAATTGCGCTCCCTCGCTACGTCCAGCCTACGATCGCACCTGTGAATAACGAACGCTGCTCGCAACTACGTTGATCTGATAAAGTCTAATCACCCCGTAGCAAGCAGGGTAGATAGGGTGGTAATGCCCGTAGTCGGATGCGCTTTTCGAGTCGACGCTAAAGGCGCTTTTCCGTTTTTCGTGTCGACGTCGTGCGAGCGACACCGCCGGCGGCGCTCGCCGTTCGAGGACGCCCCGCTGCGCCCGTAACTTTCCGCATTGCTGAACTTTCGCTAGGAAAACGGCATTTTCAAATCTTGCCGAGAAAGAAAAAAAAATCGGAGCGACTTGTCGCCAGAATCGAGAACTTCTCTCGGGGAGGCACTTGGAGGCACATGTGACGAAGGAGCTAACGATGGCAATAATGAGAGTTTTTAATTCCAACCGAGTGCCAAATCGCTTCCGAACGAGACCTCCGGTCGACATGCACATGAGCCAAGACGAAACATATGGGGAATCATATGGGGAGGTTGAGCCGCGTCTGCCGGAGACCCACACACGACAGTGTCCCCGCCGCCCGAGAGCAAAAAGATAGAGACCGCTGGAGGCCGAGAGGTTGACTTTGTCTCTTTTCGACGCGCTGTCCGTCATAGCTAAAAACGGTCGCCGCGTGTCCCCTTATTCACGCGTGTAACCCAATTTTCACACGCTGTTAAATTCCACCGAGAAAATGAGTAAGAAGCGCCCCATCGGAGGTTACACAAATAGCCAAAATAATAACTCGGAAATTCCGTCCCCCTCCTCCCTTTCTCTGTGTGGGCGAGCGAGCAGGCCGAAGTCATTTCTCTCTCGCGAAGTACGAAGTACCTTCCTCCCTAAAACTTCCTACGGCAATTTCCGTCACGCCAATGCGTACAGTTTTCGTCGAGTGTTACCGCACGCAACGCAATTTGCGGAGGTCTCTTTTTCCTGAATCGCTCGCTTTTCGCCGGTTTACACCGAGATTACGGTGTCGAGCGGTGAAAAATCATAAACGAGTGAAAACGAAACGCGTCGTGCTACACGGCAACGACAAATAATAAATCGGCACTTGTCCGCGAGGAGAAGAGAAACGCGGGGGACGAAGAGGGGGACAAAAAAATAAAGACGAGCGAGGAGGGAGCGAGGGAGATGGATAGAAAAGGAGGAGAAGGAGAGAGCGAGAGAGTGCGAGAGAGGAAAAGAAGCGTGGCTTCACCTCGAGTAGAGAAGAAGAAGAAGCGAACGAAGAGTCTCGTTTGGGTGAGAGGGGGCATAGAGGAGAGGCTGAAAAATTCAGAAAGACACCGAGCAAGAAAAGGAGGCAGCGAAGGCGCGGGATCGGGGAGAGAAACGGGAACGGTGAAGGAGAGAGAGACCGAGGAGGGAGGCTCGCGCGGCGGCGGGCGGGGGCGAGGGAGGCAGAAAGCGCTCTGAAACTCGTTGTTAAAGCCGATAGAGCGCTACTATAGGCCTGTCGGCCTTGCTCGCCACCGAGCCGAGCGTATATCCCCTTTATGTGAGCGATAGAGAGAGAAAGAAAGAAGTCTCTTTATCTTTATCTCTCTCTTTCTCACACACACGCTCTCTCTCTCTCCCTCTTTCTCTCTCTTTCTCTCTCGTCCACTTCCTATATATCTGAACGCGCGGGCGCGCAGATACGAGAGTTCCACCCATCTCTCTAGCCGCGCGGGCATATATACGGGGTGATCCGTGAAATCGTGACCGACCGATCGATCGGTTTTTCGACGCTCTTTCCTTCTTTCCTCGTCTCCCTCTTTCTCGTCGTCACGCTTCGCGTCCGACTGTGGCTTCAAGAGTCCGCGACGAGAGCTCGCGATCCTTAAGACTGAATTTTGATGGCAGGTCGCTCGGACGATTTAGAGCCGATCTTTTCCGGGCCATAATGTGGAAGTATAAACAGTATTCAAGTTGGAATTGGTTGAAAACGAAGCGCAACGAAATAGCAAAACCTTTATTCATTTGACCTATTGTTCATTTCAAGCAAACTCTATCTTTAGAGTATCAATTGGAGACTCAATGATAAATAAACCGGTTCAATATCGAACGCTGGCTTTTCTAACGGAACGGAATTCGGAATTCCACCTGAATCCGCCTTTGGAACCAAAGGATTTTTCAGAGCACCCTGTAAGCAGGTAGAAAAAGAGGGGAGGGAGAGAAGAACCTCCCGTCGTTGTTAGAATCTCGAAGGCGTCGGTCTTGGCCGCGCGTTAGAAACGTGAAGTCGGAGCGTACGTTTATTTGTCATATGTATCGCGGCCATGGTTCTGGGTTAGGTCTGGCGCTCGGCTTCGGGTTAAGTTAGGTCTAGTTTACTCCAATTTACGAACGGCGGGCAGTCGCGGCGGACAGGAGCGGGGCACGGGGGCGGGAGGGAAGAGAGCGGCCCGAGGGACTTTAATTTCCTCGACGTACTGGGCCCGATGGTTTAAAAGCGCTCCTAAGAACCCGCGGGGGCTTTATGGGGGTATGCCAGAATTAACCATTAACGTGTGATTGTACTGGCGGAACCCCGCCGAAACTTGACACCGCGATCTCTCTCCTGCGTGCTTGGTGCCAAGGCTACGTCGGGCCGAGACGTGAAACATAGACCGACTTGTTCGATTGGTCTTAACCGAGCGCGGCTGGAACTGACTCTATCGCGGGCAACGAAATTAAGTTGGCACGACGCGAGCCGCTCTTTCAACAAATAGCCATAAATCTGAGACACTGAGGGAAGTGGAGCTTCAGGGAGATCAATTTTTCGCGAGACGTACAGACATGTAGCTATACGTGTAACAATAGCTGTACATTGTTATTGTTACTTTATGGCCAATGTACGCGAGATTAACTGGAATAACTAGTATCACACGAAATGGGAATCCTTTCCTTAGAAAGTGGAGACAAACGGAAGAAATGCGGTCGCAAAGTACTCCGGATGACAGCACGTCGCACGAGTAATGATCATTGCTGCAACATTCATCGACTTTGCTTATACAATATTAATGTCGTTCCGCGTCTTCCCTCCTTTCTTCCTTACCTCTTGACGAGATGTATCATTCTAGACGTCCGTTGTAAGAGATTCCACGGAGGTTCCTCACGAGCAACGCGCAACGCGATTACGCGGAATCTCCGTGAGGTTCGACGAGAGAAAGAAAGGAAAAAAGAAGGGGAGACGAAGGAAAACGTGAACGCCGCGCGCGGTGCAGAGTCATTTAATTCGGGTACACCCCGTAAACGCGGCATCGCACCGCGGGCGATAGTAGGGCGCCAGTTGCCTAGCGACCTACCCCGGGAAGCCCTGTAGTCCTCCTCGGGCGCACTTTGTTTGCCGTAGTCCCGAAAACACAAAGCTTTTACGTGCCTGTACGTACAGCTAAGCGTACGCCGGCGATCGCGGATCACGGCGTAGATAACGACTAACGAGGGGCATAAGAATAGTGCGAGATACGCATGATGGACGCTCCGAGATTCGACTCAAACGCGAGAATCATGCGCAAATTCTTAGAGAAAGAGAGAGAGCGAAAGCGAGAGTAAGATGCGATATTGATCTAAAATTGCGCAATAACTGCGTTACTCTATTCTGTAAAAAAAAAATTAACCTTTAGAGGACCGGTAAATTGCACGTTATATATCAGTATTTTTCCAAAAAAATTGTATATATATATATATATATATATCTCAGTATGTCTTGTACAAAGTTCTTTTCAAGACTTGAATCACTATAATGGCTTTCTAGCCCTCGAGGGAGAAAAAAATGTTAAATTTTCTAATTTCGAAAATGAAGTGTTTAGATGGGTTTTTGAGATCGTTGATTACAATTACGAAGTCAAATTTGAATATCAATGATTTGATCAGTATATTGTAGACAAAAAACCTTAGCAGATAACTTTTAGCGTAACCCAGAGCTAACGATGTGGACGTAAACAGTTTTTGTAGCTCCTTGTTTTTGTTTTTTTTTTTGTTATAATATATGTTTCAACACATATATACGGATTTATATATATTTAAACGGCAGTTAAGTAATTATTACATGAAGCCATTGTAATGGTTTTCCGGCCCTTTAAAAGTTGAGAGTTTCCGAAGAGCAAAAATTGTGAAAATTGTTCATTTACTTTGATAACAGGCAATGGTAATAAACTTTTATATTTAGAGCAAACTTCTGATTGATTTAAGAGATGTCATCAATTTGGACGAATTTAGCGTCACTGGATAAAAAAAATATTGAGCGAGATACCACGAATAATGATGTCGATCGATAGTTCGAAACCGTCCCTCCAATCTCTCTCTTTCTCTCTCTCTCTCTCTCTCTCTCTCTCTCGCTCGCTCGGGTGAAAGTTTTATCTGGAAAATCGCACGGATGGATCCTTGATCCTTGATCCCTGATCCTCGGAGGCATAAATGGAAAAGTGTGCAAAATTCCGGAGCGGCTCTCTCTCTCTCTCTCGGCTCCCTTCAAACGCCAGCCTCGAATGCAAATTACTCGTGCATGCTACTGGCGCAGTTTTTTCGTTCTCCTCTGGAATAGCTCGCGTATACAATCAGCCCTTAGACGCGCAATTTCGTCCTATATTGACAACTTGATTGCCGCACGTCGCACGTATATAGATGACGTCTGTGCATCCTCGAGAGTTATGGCATTCGCCCAGACGCGACGACTATATTTTCCGCTTCGTTTCCGTATTCGTCGCCCAGTATACGATGTGAGATAAAAAAAGATAAATAGAATCTTTTAATATCCTTTAACAGAGAAAAACACCTGAATGTATGTACACCACAGTTTCCGAGGAAACTGCAAGTGCAACTTCGCACACCCGATCGCCCATGGCGGCGAAAACATTAACGGGTGGTCTCCCCCATTGAATCGCCGTTGCTGCTCAAACGGCGTGTAACAAGAAACCGGAGTAATAACACACGTGGTACCGAAGGTGGAGTCGCGTGGAACTTCGCACAGCTTATAGAGGAGGCACGTAAAGCGCGCTGTCTGAAAACACATAGCGATTCCTTTCAGAGCCACGTATGTCCATGACTCAATGAAGATACCTCGAGTGTCTTTACACACGATGACAAACACGACGCGGCGAGTATAATCCGGCAACTCAAATGCACCACAAAATGCATTACTCATGACGCCCTCTTACCGCTGCTGACCCTGATTCTAGGAAAGGGATGAAGGAACGAACGAACGGACGGATGGCCAGGTCCTGGAATGCTGCGCCTAGCTTAAAACCCTATCTATCCTTTTCCTACTACTACTACTACTCGTGTATTCACGTTCTCCACGTTGATCTCTCGATCTCCTCAGTCGCCCCTCTCCTTTCCCCGCTCCGCTTCGGTCTTCTCACTCGAAGAGAGTTCCTCCCTCTATCTCTTTCTGCCTATCTTCTAAGTCGCAGTCTCTTTCTTCTCTTTTCGTCTTTCGTCGTCCTCCCCTCCATCCTTCTTCGCTGCCTCTCGCTACGTTGCTTCTTCCTTCTTCGTCTCTTCGTCCTTCGGCCTCTTCCCCCACCCCCTCTCCTCTTTCCTCTCTGCTATCACGGTCTCTTTCCTTAGCTTCCTGTCTTTCTTCGACGATGCGTTTTCTGTCTTCTTCGAAGATCGGCGCTTCTCTCTTTTCTCGGCCTTTTTCTCCCTCTCCCGTTCTTTCAGCTCGAGGTTCTCATTTTATTTACGACTAGAAAAATTTTCCGATTTATATTTCGTTAAATTTGTAATGCTTTTTAACTCGTTGCTCGAGTTGTCCTTCAGCCTTTTTTTAAGTAGAAGCTAGACAATTTTTAGAAAGATAATTTGGATTTACATAAATAGGCAGCAACAAGCTTCGTTATCTTGTAACAAGGTATACATGCCGAGAAAATGTACGACGCTGAAAAATTCCTCGACGCATGTTCGAGGGATTTTGTTCGATTTGGTTCGCTCGACCAGCCAGGTGTTCTGGCAGTGAGCGAGCACTATCAGCGAACGCGAGATCCGTGGGTCGGAGAGAAGGACCGACGAAGGACCGTGTGGGTAAAACCCGACGAGAGAGGCACTGAAGAAAGACGGAGAACCTGTCCTCTCGAACTGAGTCTCCTCTTCTCTCGGGCCTTCTCTGAAGAGGCTTAAAGAAGGCCTTCAGGATTCGGCCCCTCGGACCTTGGTTTATAGCTACGAACACGACGGACGTTGTCGGCCGTCTTAAACGCACACTTCTAATCGCATCAGAATAATTCCTAGACGCAAATTAGGAGCTTGGCGCAGCCGGCGAGAAATTCATTCTCTTAATGCGAAGAGCGATCTACTTGAATTGTAAAAAAAAAAAGATTAAACTGTTATTGCACTGAACTCTAGTTACCAAGTCTAGCTTCCTTTAGACTTATCAGTTTAGAAAAAAAAGCGACGTTTTAAGCAACTACCTTGTTGGTAGCTCTCTGAAGGAGAACGGCATCTTTCACGCGCGTGTGCTGTTAGAGATCGGAAATTTCGGCCCTCGAAATAGCGTGGGGCTGTATGTGGAAATGACAGCCGGCTCGGCTCGGTCGCCCCCATCATGTCGCGTGGGGAAAGAGGGGTAGTGCGCGCGGGAATCCCGGCCACCCTCTTCCCCGTCGCCTAGGCTGCATATATCGACCCACCGATGGCGAAGCGGAGTGTGTACGACCCCTGACTCGCGCACACATGAGGAAGAGAGAAAGGGAGAGAGAGAGAGAGAGAGAGAGAGAGAACGAGGACTTCTTAACCCTCATCCGTGTTGTCGCGGGGTAAAATTTGATGGACCGACGGATATCGGAGACAGGCATTGGTTCGGCCGTTGTTGTTGGCGATCGCTTATCGACCATGCCGAGTGCAGTCACTGATAATACGGTTGCGAGAGAAATTCAACGTAACCGATGAATGATAACCGAGGAAAGATGTAAGAGTTTTCGGGATGATAGAAAAACACAGAATGCGCATATTTTCCTTCGATAATGGAAGGGTAGAAGATGTAAGAGGGAAAATAATAATCTCTATCTTAAAAATTAAACAGGGAAGTGGTGAAAGAGATTTTTCACAATTCTGGTCTCCGCGTCATCGGATTTTTAATCGCGAACTTTCATTCTAGGAAACAAAAAGAAGGAAATCATAAAATCTATTCATCTCTTTCTTAAAATAAAGAATCTTACAATAAATGTTCTTATTCTTTTCAACTATTCCGTTAAAATAGTTTCAACGTCCTTTCATCGTCGGACATCAATTACCGACAGCAGAATTAAGCTTCCCCGCGTCTGCGACGCGGATAGCGATATTGCTCGCGGGCCACGCGGTTGACCCGGAAAAAGCGGAAGTTAAGAAGCAAGATTCCCGCTGATTGCGGCGTAATCGGAGTCACCAAGTAGGAAGCCCGCGATAGTCTCGACCCCATAATTCGTCTCGCCGATTCGGAGAAGAGAACGGAAAGAGGGAGGCGGGGGAGGGGGAGGGAAGAGGGAGCGAGAAAAGTCGGAGGTGTCAGATTTTTACGAGCACCTGTTCACCATTTTTCCCTCCGTGTAGAGGGCTCACGTCGTCAGGTAGATACCGCGGGGCCCTACGAGCCCCGCGTAGGGGTACCCTATCGACCTGGAAACCTGTTCTCCCTTCTCTCTTCCACCACCCTCTCGTCCCGTTCCCCTTCCGCGGCCCCTGGCCACTCGCTGCTGCCGGCGGGAGCGATGGAAATGAAAAATTAGGCCGTTGTCGGGACCTCGCCTCCTTCGGAACCTCGTCGTTCACCACCGTGCCTCGCGCCGCCGACTTTTTCGTCACTGCCATTTATTTATCGCACGCCGACACGTACGTACGGGGTGTTTGTAAAACACGCGGCCAGATTTCCACACCGAGTGCGCTCGAGTGTGCGAAGGAAGTTCCTAGGGGCTTACGTCAGAAAGCGCTTTATCAAAGGGTTTCAGGAAACTCTCTTGTCTAATTCACTTGTTTATGATTGTTTACAAAAACATAATATATCCTAAATTCCGTGATTTGTAAATACGTCTCAAAGCCTGGTCTTCGAGTAATTCCTCAGCTTAGAGTGTTTATAATTTAAGAATTATGAATCTTTCTGTACACTTTTATCAAGAAAAACATCGACTCCATATCGAATAGACACAAAATAAATAGTCTGAAACAAAGTGCGCGATAGAAAAGCGATTTCCTAGCTCGACATTTCCCACTGAAAGAGAAGCTCGTCGCCGATTACATCCTATGTCATCGCCGACACTTTCGTTTAATGATTTATTAATGTACGCATCGGAAGCCAGAAGACGCGACAACATTGAATCATCCGAATCCCGTTCCATGTCCCATCACGGACACCGCGTATATACGAGTAGTCTGCGTCTGAGGAGGCTTTAATTCGAAATGCGCTGAAATATTCTATCGTGTAGAACCCCGAGAGGGTCCGTGAAAGAGAGGCGGCCGATCATAATAATTCGCACTCGTGCGACTGTCGGCGGGCGCCACGTGTATTCCTCCGACACGGTGTATACCTGTCGGATTGACAGGTTATTGGCGGTCGGTCTTTACTGCACGCGTGCACGCGGTAACGAGGGCGAATGCGCTCCGATTCCGAGTATGTTTGCAAGCGCCTATATGCGTAAGCGCGCGTGCACGCATGACCGAGCGCACGCGAGGGCGCGTCAAGGATCGCGATTAACTTTGTTACTTGCAACTCTCGCGGCTCTAATAGCCGCGGCTATTTTCCTTACGGAGGCAACGTGCACTCTCACTAACGCGTCCGCTGCCGCCGTGCATGTGCGGAGGCAATGGGCGTAACCGGAAATCAATCTTGGCCAAACCAGGAGGTGACGAACTTTTACTTTATTGATGCAAATAAATCCAGTTGTATATTTAGTACGCTCGCCTTTTTTATTGCCGCATGCTAATGCGCCCCTGTCCCCAAAAAACCCGCGTTTCCACGGATGCAAATTAATTAACGAGAATTAACGTGTCACGTTCCCAACGAGACGCTCGATGTGAACGACGTGACCGCGATCGATCTAGATCCCGTTTTGCCAGATTTTCTTTCCGTAGTATTCGTTAAAATCAACCGTTCACACTCCGAATAACAAGTCTTTTCATTATTTATGTCTCAATTAATTCGAGCCTGCTACTCCGCTCGACACCGTATAACCGCAGAAGCTCAAGTTTGAGCGAAAGTGGACCGATCTAAAATTTACGCGACGGCAATTCGGAGACGTTAACAGACGAAATTCTTTCACCGATAAATTGTAATACTGAAAAACGGCGACGTTAAAAGGAGTTAAGCCGAGACGGTTTCGAGACCGGCGCCGATCGGCGATCGCTGAGCGCACACCCTTAGGCGCGTCACCCTGTATATCTAAGAGACTACATTACGCTTGCCGACCTGTTGCTACCCTTTCCTACCTCGCACCCTTCTACTGTTCCTTCCGATCTAATCCACCCGCCGTTACGAAACGGAGCCCTCCTCCCCTATCCTCGTGTGCCGCTCGTCGCGCTCTCCTTCTCGTTTGAACTTATCGAAGCCGCTCTATATTCTTCGTTTCGGCCTTCCCCGCGTTTTACTACCTTCCTCTCTCGTCGTTTCTTCCTTTCAACTGCCCCGTCAATTTCGCGATCTCCATCTTCCGTCCCTTCATCACGACATCTTCTCTCCTCCGCGCCCTTCGTCCTTTCCTATCCTTTTTTAAGCTCGTCGACTTTTCTTTTTCAAAGCTTTTTCTACAGGAGACGTTAATGATGCTACGATACTAATAACGGTATCGATATCTGACGTACCGCGGCATCGGCGTTTTCGACTCGACTGGTTTAAAAGTACAAGTAATTTCTCGTCCATGCATTCGCGTCGATGCTAAACGCGAGCTCTAAACGAAGATTTATAGACGTAGACGTCTATCCACGGGTCTATCTACGGGGTGCCCCGAAATGGCAGACCGTAGCATTAAGAATGGACGCTTTGATTAATTTGGAATCTATCTCCCCCCCTTTTTTTAATTAAAATGTAAAAGCAACAACGACCCTCTGTTTATAAACGATTCCCGTAAATTAATCTTACTTTTCATTATGTTTTCGCGGTGTTCTAGATTCTTTTTAATAAATAGAATATTCAAAATTATCAGAATGAAAATGTTGCGAACAATAATGATGATTTTGAAAATTATGGAATTTTCGATTCGACTTTGCAACTTTCCTTCTACTTGAGAGGAATGTCCACAATTGAAATTAAGATCGCCCCTCTCGATCGAACGTCTTGCGCGCGCGCTCGTCTAAAATTGAGATTAATGTCGTGTGTTTTTTGGATATTCTGATTGCAGCCTCGGGAGGGGGTGGTTCGATGTTGGTCCCTCCCGTGGCCCAAAGTGGGACCGGGGATCGCCCCGTGGGGGACACGGTGGCACGGGCTCAGCAGACAACCGGCCCCGCTGCCGCTACGACGACCCTATGGCCTTTAGCACCTGCGCAGCCCAATCAGGTTCCCAATCAACAGTCCCAGGGCATACCACCTCTGGCCGCTACGCCTGCGCCCGCTCACAATCAAGGTTCGCATTACATTATACGTATCAATCATCATTATTATCTCGCGGCGGCGTAACGATCCGGAGATTGAGCTGCCCCGAAAGGATTTCGAGGGACCGATACCGAGTATTCCTCTCAAATGTATATCGCGGAAAATTACATTTGTTTCTTATTACGCGGTATCGGTATTGTTAATCGAATTCTCAAACAATCTTTCCTTTGCTAAATTACAAGGCGAGAGCTACAATTACAGAGTTATTTCAAAAGTTTATTGGATTGATAGTTAATTTCATTACGATTTTAATCCGAATCTTCTGATTTTAATTCCGAACATTCGCTCCGAACATTCACACCAAAAAAATGCAAAAAGACATTCGTTCAATTAAGTTTTCCCTGAGGAAAAATCGTCTTTACGATTCGGCGTAGAATATCACTGTATTTCCGATTTCAGTACACGTTATGTAATATTCACTATTGATCAGAGGTCGTTCACGCTTGATGTGTAATACGCTTATCACGCTTTATCAATCCGATATCTCGAATTCGGGCTGCATGCGAGACTCCTTGTGCGTCGAAATAGCTCAGTTGGGAGAGCTTTAGACTGAAGATCTAAATGTCTCCAGTTCAATCCCGAGTTTCGGCACAGAGACTTTCGTCTTCAATCTTGCAAAACAATACTTTTAGATGTCAGTCGTGAGATTATGGATTTCACGGAATTTTATCAATTTCAAGATGAAACAAGAATTAACGTTTTTCCTTATCAAGTTTACGTCTATTTCGGTGTAGTTTAGCATAATAGACTGTGTTTGTCTATGTCGCTATATTTGTCTTGATATCTGTTCGTTGAAAAACTGAATAAACTTGGAAATGTATTACAATATTTATTTAGCCTTTTACAGAACTGGCGGTAAACACGAGCCGTTTATTTTGTATAAAGTTCAGTTTCGAGACATTATAAATTGCGATACAAGTTGCCGCGACATATTGCATTTAATAATTCTCTGAAAATCATATATTGTACATGGTGTTTGAAATGTCATACGGGAATTGAGAACGTTATAGAAATTTTGATTTTTAAATTCAATGATAAAAGATACGCAGAAAATTATTGTTGTAATTGCATTTGCGGTTTAATCCATGCAAAACAAAGCGATTTAACTATAGATATAAGAGATAAACTGCAATATATTGTTGGGCTAGATATCAAGGAAAGAGAGAAATATCGAATCTTTTTCCCGTTTTTTACTTTATAATAGCTGGTTGCGGAATCCAAGAAAAGAATGATCTAATGTTTTTCCTCCTTTTTCAAGATACCTAAGATAAGTATAGTAGTCAATGCCACGTCTATCTCCATGTATTAGTTGTTTCAGAAGTATATCGTCCGCCAGTCTCATCCTCGGTAAAAATTAAGCGTCAATCGTAAACTCGTTATCATCAATTCTTAGGTTTTCAATTAATTATTAACCATTTACCATCTCGACGATGATGTTACAGGTGCGAACCGCTACGGACTGTACTCGTTATTTCCAGGGGGTGGCGGGGGCAGTTACGTCGCCGCCACCCCCGCCACCCCCGAGCAACCGATGCCAGCACGGGCTTATCACGCGACGCACAAGGGTAAGTTTATGACTTCCTTTCTTGCGACTTCAAAGACTACTCGAGGGTATTTCTTGCCGCGAATGCGTTTATTTACATTTTACAAAAAGAACGAGCATTTTCGTAATCTGATCGCTTCTCATCTGTCGGATAACGCTGTTGAGTATTGTATTTTGTAAAATAATTGAGAAATTTTGAGGGTGACATTAATGGCGAGTCCTGTGTCGATAAATCTTGCGTCGATTTCTCTCTTAATTACAGTTCCGAGATCGATATCTTCCGCATTACACGCGATTGAAGATGAAGACATTTCATAAGCCGAGCTTAAGACTTTCAAATATATGCAAATATACGTAGATCTCCTTAGTTATATGTTATCTACAAGATTTTCGTAAATGACTGGAGTAAGTCATTTACGAAAATCTCGTAGATAATATATAACTGGAGTAAGTCTCAATATAAAATCAAAGGGTCGAAGAGCGTTTGACAAATCATAGGATTAGAAATCACTCTTAAACTTTGTCATCCTCATAATTTTGCCAATCATTTTTCATTGCGAATAGGACCCTCCCTTCGAATAATTGAAATCTCGCCGGTGAGATACGATTTTCGACAAGACTCTGAGAAGAAGAAGGATTCGACCCTCCGACGCGTTCGTGCGTTGTCTCTCTTTTTTTTCTCCTTTCTTGAATCCACTCGCCGTCTATCACTTCACGGAGCTGCGTTTTGGGTTACACCTCGAACAATGAGGTTGTTAGGAACTAAGAAGGCGAGGCAAGGTCTACACGACGACCGGACACGCGGCTGTACGCGGGAATTCTATTTGTGACGCGCGCACGTTTTTCTACAACTTCTCCGGGTCCTTATCCGAGTTCGGCGCTTTAATTGCATAATTGCTCCATTGTGAACCGAACAAGGGACCCGCGGAATCCATGAAAGATCTCGTTCGAAGCTTCTTTTGCAAACTGATCGAAAAAATCGTGATGCGGAGTGTGTATTAATCGACAATAAGTTCTCAAATCAAATCTCGAGTCGATTTTTTATAGGAAAAATTCCATTTCTCGTAATTTTTAATTGTCAATGTTATCTTTCATGCTTTCACGTTGTTGCAGAAAGGACAAGTAAGTATAAACGTGCAATTTGATGAAGCGCATGTGATAAGGAACGCACCAAAGACTTGAATGCAAATTTTTTTGAGTGCGCTTCGAGAGAAAGACATGCTCGCAATATATGCTCATTAAGGATACAGTCAATTCCGTAACATCGTTGCAGATATCAACGATGGATATTTTTCACACACATTAAATTGCATAGGCAGATACGTATCCGCATTTAGATAAAATCAATAGTCCTAGCAATGGCGCAGCGCGCCGCCGAAGATATATCGCGCTGCCGCGCGCGCTGATAGACGCGTTTCCCTCCCGAGAATTGCGCGTTTTCCTTGCGAAACAGGTCCCGAAAACATTAATCGTTCTATTCCGCGGCTCTCTCCAGGAAAACTCTACAGTTAACTAATTATCGATAAAATATCCAATCAGTTAATTATCGGTAAAATATGGAATTTTAATTATTGGCGAAGTATGGGACTCAACTAGCCCTCACGAGTTATTCGCCCACGTTTTATCAATAATAAAAAAGCGGAAAATATTCTCGTTTCGCTATAAATTGCGAAAATTTATTGACACAGATGTACAAGCGCCACTTGATTATATTTTATAAATACAGAAAATTGTTGCAATAAAATATTACGTTTTAACGAAGAGAGAATTTTTTTTCTTAATTAATGGATATAAAATGAAAAATAAACTTCATCTTTCGCTATCCTGCTCGTATTGTATTGGTATTTTTATTATCTTTTTAGAGCCTGTATCTTGCTTGACTTTTCTTAAATAATATTTGGTTGCATTATCGCTTCTAGAAACGTGTGTACGTGAATGTTAGTGTGCAAATGCACGTGAGCGTTCGCAGCTCGAGTCCGTGGGTCTCGCTAAGCCCAAATGACTCTGCGGATCAGTCATTCCTACGGGGAAGGAAAGAAAGAAGCGTATTGTGCAGCGCGTCGTACGGGCATCGCGCGTAAACGAGTTAAACATTCCAGGGTTAACAAACTGCACACGTTACGCCAAGTAGAGTCCGTCTATTCGCGTATCGCGAATACCGTACGCGAGCGTACTTCCTGCTCGCGGGCGAGACGAAACTTACGCTCATCGGCTGGGAAGGCCGGGGTCGATTAATCGGCGGCGGATTCTCCAGTTTCAGAGAGCGTGTTTTCCGCGGCGGTCGGGGTTGGGGTGGGTGGCTACACCTGGGGCGCTCCCACGCCCCCGCCGGGATCACCCTACAGCCCCGTGCCCGTGACACAGCTGGAGCTGCTGGCGAAAAATTTGGCGAACCTGGCGCCCGCAGCCGCCACAGGCCAGCAGGCCCTGAGTCTGCAGGGTGTCGGCGTTAACGTGGCGGGTAGCTTGCATCACGCGCAGCACACGCAGCACACGCAGCATACTCTCAACCTCACCGGAATTCATCATCTGCATCACGGTGAGAAATCTGTCAAGAAATCTCCGTACATCGTCGAGAAAATATCGCGAAGTAGTAAACAAAATTCGTTATGACGTAGCAAAACTCAATTTTTTTAATTTAAAATGAGATTTTCAAATAGAGCGACGTGGATATTGTTTTCAAATTATTGATGCCGAGGAACTTATATGGAGAAAAACAGAATTATTATTACATAATGTGAATTATCGACACAATGTGCTAACTAATATTAAATTGCCCTCATCCTTATCCCGATAACATCTATTTAACGTTATTACAGTTAATGATACCCGGATACCTGGATAACTCACTTTACCCGATCCAAATCAGCCCTCGTTATCGTACGATAAATAAAGAAATGAATTCGCGCGTCAAAAAGTTAAATATAACAGAGAATAAATATCTGCGATTTCAGAGAAGCGCCATCAAGAATATTGGCATTATAAATGTTACGTTAATTATATCTTTTGTATTAACCAAAATTTGAATACGAATTTAATAAACTGAATTTGATACGCAAGGAAATGAAAACCAACGTGGAAAGATAAATTAGAATAGATTATCTTTGATTTCTTCCACACTTATTGTCAGTAAATGAGTTCGCGTAACTCGTTACGCGAACAGTAATTTTGCCTATACATCGAATGAACACTTGTAGCACTTGCCGCGCGGAGGCAGCATCGAAAAAAGCTCAAAAAAAACATGTAAGCGAGTTTTTCCTATATTCCCCGATTATACGTTCGCGCGTTTCGACATGATTTCCGCAGAAATCATTTCCATTTCAAATTATTTTACATTACTAGCACAATATCAATCATCACGAAAATAACGCAGGTCGTTATATTCAATTTGTATTCAAAATTCTCTCGTTTCTCCACGAGTATCAACGTGTATATTAGTTTATGACAAATATTGTGCTGTTGATCCGAATCCGGATGCACTGCAATTAGCCGGATTAATCGTACGGGGAGAGTACGTTAACGTAATTTTCTGTGCTTTTCGCGAAAGGTGGTCTCCATCAGAACACGTTCTCACCTCAGCTGTCGCTAGTAACCGGCAGCACACCGACATTGACTATCAACAGCTTCTCGTCGCCCAGCTCGACGGCCAACGGCATCGTGCCGACGACGGGTGTCCTCCTGCAGGAATATCAGCCGCCGATAGGCGCAACAGCGGCGGCGACAGGATGTACCGTCACCGTGAACGGTTCGTCCTGCCTGACCAACACCAGCAGCACGAGCAGCAGCATGATGATGCACGGCGGTATCGGCGGCGGTGGCAACCAAACGATCGGCAACCAGATCGCCGTTCAAGCCGCCACCGCCACGAAGAAACGGGAGGCTTTCCTTTCCAGTCAAGGCCAACCGGTGAAGCTGGAGAACAAATCGACCAGGACGTCGTGCCTCTGCAGGAACAGCAACGGTACGACGTCCGTTCGCCCTCGGACTTTTCTATGTAAAATCGACTAAATAGCGTATGCGAACGGGCGCGCCACGCTTCAAGATTAGGGCTGATACTGTGGACCGGGTAAAATGGGCTGACCGAACGCCTAGATACCTGCCTCACTAGTCGAGCGCGCGCGAGTAATATCCGGATATCCAAATATAATTGGCTCTTTTCAAAATACAAAACAAGATTTCACACATTTTTTCCTAGATTTTCGCATTTTTGTGCTCTAAAATTTCTGGACAACTGCAGAAACGAGCGTTAAGTCTTGAGTTCCGTCTTTACCTTTTCAGATTATTGAAGCTTTAAATTTTCTTTCTTGGTTTTTCATAATCTTTGAATTTCTTAAAGACTATATTTTTTATTCGAATTTTCAAAGTTTGAGGGCCAATCTTCAAATATTGTAAAACTCTGAAATGCCAAGTTTAAAAATTCGATAAACTGAAAACTAAGGTGTTAAATTCTCAATGAATATGCAAAGTTTAAAAAAAAATTTGAAATTTGAGAAATTATATAATACGTCGAAAAATCGTGATTCCAAAATTTGAGGAAAGAAACAAAATTATACAAAATTTTTCAAGACATTGTCTCATTTCTCACCTCTCGGGATTATGATTTTTCGGGACATTGTCTTAGTTTTCAATTCTCGAGACTGACTTTTCGGAATTTTGCACCAAAATTCTCAATTTCTCAAAATTATTATCGCATACAATATATCATAACGGATCGGAGATCGAATAACGCCAGATTGTACCGAACTTGTATGCGTTAACGACCGAGACCGAAATTTGATTGATTATAGGAAAGACAAAGGTGGTACACTCAGACGTGGGATGCAGCAGGACACTACCTGTCGTCTCGTCCTGGAACGGTCAGGACAGCAGCACCGGTGTTAACAATAGCAGTGCCAGCCTGACCGTAAAAAGGGAACCCCTGGCTTCGGTGCCCTGTCAAGTCGCAGAAGTTTCCACGTCTCTTCATGCCACCACCACCTCCGTCAAGATCGAACCCGTTCCGCCAAAGTCCGAGAATGGTAAGTCGATCCCCGACAAAAGTCCCGTCTAAGAAAATACACGTCTAACCTGACCCGTATAGTCATAATTACATTTAAATTACGTACATGGTTACATCACCAGTCGCACAAAGAAATCGCCATTCGTCGAGTACATAGGCAATACGAGAGATCTTGTTTAAGATATAAACAAGATTTTCAAAAATGAAGATATTTCGACCTGTTAACGAGTATACGAGGGTACTGTCGTTTGCAAAAACTGCGACGCAAGGCTTTTGCATGAGATAACAGATAATACCATCTGAAGCCAACGTGATCGCGCTTTTCAGCGGCGTACGAAGAGTCGTCACGCCGTTCGCCTAATACGAAGGCGGTGCGACGCCTTTTTTGATAGGCGTATGAGTACGAGGGGGGAGGGTAGAAACGTGCATAACAGCGCGATATGGGAGCACGAGAGTGAGAGAGAGAGAGGAGCAAAAGGAGGGAGAGAAAGAGGAAAGAATGATGCGAGACGAGATCGTGCGAGACGGGAGAGCGACCGGTCTGTCGGTCGGTTGGTTCACAAGCGAGATGGCGAGAGGAAAAGAGCAAAGAGAAGGCGCGGTGAGGTGGGCAAGAGAGAGAGAGAGAGAGAGAGAGAGAGAAAGAAAAAAAGAAAAAGAGAGAAAATAAGAGAGAGAAAGAGAGGAGCGGCAAGCAGACAGTCTTGTTAAAGTAGGAGGTGCGTGGCACGCATGGCGACGCAAACACAAGGCGTGGTTCGAAAGAGTCTCGACCCTCTCTCCGATCCTGACACATCCGCACTCCCTGGTACACCACACGGCCCTCGTGCGTGATGCCCACACGTGTTACGTCATGCGAGCATAACGCGTGTCGCCGAAGGTGCGGACGAGGCGAGGAGGAAAGAAAGAAAGAAGGACGAAGCATGGGGGGTAGACGCGCGAGGGGAAAAGGAAGATCGAGATGGTGATTTAAATGAATGCACTTCCGAGTGAATCGCCGCATTCCGGCGAAAATACGGTCGGGTCGAGTACCGCGAGAATAATATCAAGCAGAGCGGACGAATAGATCGAGACGGTGATTTAAATGAATGCTGCGTTGCGGAGTGCGTCGACGAGGCCACGGGGTGCTTTGGTAAAATTGTAATACCCTGAAGGAAACGTCAAGGTTTAATGAGAAAAACCGATAAGCCAGAAGGAAGAAGGGGATAAGATTTAGGGGGTGATTTGGACAAATGCATTTCAGACATGAAATCCGCACGGAAAGTTTCCGTATCAAAAAATACATTTTTTATCTGTAACTTAATTATAAAAGTCTAAATCGCAACGGTTTCGTTTCCAATTAGTGCGCCCACAACATCGAAATGCAAAAATATGATTAATCGCAACAATCAAAATGTTTTTATGGATTTATATAAAATGAGTTCGACAAAATATCATTTTTTGTTTCCTAAAATCTTTTGGCTCAATGCTAATTTTTAATCTCTATACTTATAAACGATTTGTATCGTATTTAGAATGCATGGAATTAAAGAACGGAAAATATCAATATTCAATAAATAAATCAATTTTGTCAGTCCTTTCGGGAACTTCTTCTACTCGTGTTTCATCATGTAATTTTAAAATCGCAATCGAGTCTACGATCGAGTCGACTGCGGCATCGTAGTATTTCTCATTGCGATTCACGCGCGATTTCCTTAATCGTTTCAGGGATAGCCGTCTCTAATGCGGGAGCCGGTGGCATACCGGTTGGCATTGCTGTGGCGAGGCAGCGATTGCAGCATCAAGAGACTTCGACGTCTATGCGCAATGTGTCCTTAAGTCATCACACGTCGCATCACGCGACGAGCTATCATCATTTCCAGCCGGACAGCCTGGGTAAGTTTTTCTCACGGAGATATCACACGGTTATGAAACTCTATTCCTGGACGCGAATGAATGGAATCGCGAGCTTTACCAGTGGAATGTTCTTGCCCGCAACGTAAAATCGACATTTAACAACGTGACTGTAATACATCGTACTTGGAGCTCATGCTGAAGCGTATAAGAATTACGTTTTTCGCAAGCATGGAAGAGCAATGCAAAAAGCACAAATAGTAGAAATAATGTTTAATTTTCTTTAAAAAATGCGAATACTTTCAGTAATACTAATGGCGTTGCAATGTAAAATTGTTTGCAAGGTCTACGTTCCAATAAGTGTGCAATTATCGGTTTCTATATCGAGCATGATATCGAGTGTCTAAAGAAATATCGTGTGACCAAATATTAGCGTTAAATTTCGACAAACTCGCGCGCTTTTACAACATTTTTGTTTCAGTTAAAGGCTAGCTCTTTCGAATGAGCATGCTCCCCCCCTTCTCAGTTGCATGCAATATACACGGTATCCAATTACGCAGCACGTTCTCATGGCGCGATCGTTCAAATTGCAACCCTAAAGCGAATATTAAAGGGTGTTCGCTTAGATTTGCGGACGTATATTCAAAAATTCATTCGTCGCGCTTGAAAATTAATATCGATCACGATACTTTTCCAATTCAACTTTTCTGCGCTTATCGCTTTCAATATCACTACCGAGGAACGTACGATTTGCCTGCGTTGCCTCGTATCTTGAGCGTAATTTATTGCGAAAAAAATATCGGCGCTATTACCGCAGCCTGTAGCTATTATTTTTATGATGAGATTTCTTCGAAAATGACGCCGTCGACATTGATAGAAGAGAATGCGAAGTTTTGCGCAGATTCCAAGTATGGACTTTTAATCGGCAATCTCTGACACTTTTATTATTATAACAAAATCATCAATAAACTGCATCCTTTTGTTTCGAAATCCTGTTCGAGAGTTCTTGCACTTATGTATTATCTTAAAATTTACCGAAATCTCACGATTTTAATTTGTTTTATAATGCGAATTTGAAAAGGATCAAAATATTGCGTAATATGAGGTCATATGCAGCAGATGTTCATCAAATTCCGAGCATTCCAAATTAATGTTCATCTAATTTCTAATTTCCATCTAATCTACATTTAGTTTCTCTAATCGCTAGTTTTTATCTTATTTATGTGATGGCGAGAGAAGCATCTGTAGCTTAGAAATTCCGCTGCCTGCCACAAACTCTCCTCTGACGGCTATTCCCCTCGATCTCTACCGATCTTTATGGCGGATGAATCCCGATGAACGAGCTTGGGTCCGTTGTAGGTTCCAGCACGGCCATGGCGGTAGGCGGCACTACCCTGGTGCATTGTGGAGGGCCTGGAGGGGAGGATCGTGCGGCCCACCTCGCTGCCATTCCCTCCGGGGCTCTCGCGCCCTCGCTGAGCCTGAATTCCAGTCTGAATTCCAGCCTGAATTCCACCCTGGGCAGCATCGGTGGCGGACCGGCGGCCGCGGCCGATACGGCCGCCGCTGCTTGGCCGCCCACACTGTGGCAGTATCCGGCTACAGCGGCCGCAGGTGGGTAATCCGCGGCCGAACATCATTATAAGAATAATAGGACGATATGAAACCGATCCCCGATCCCGTCAAATTGAATCCGAAAAACAAACATTCTACGATCCAACGAAATATTTCATCTTTCGAGATAAACAGCTAATTAACAGAATTACAGATTTTATGGGATACGAAACTGGGATACGAGAAAATTTCAGTCTCTCGGGATCGATTGTGACGAAGCGACATAAAATTCCGTTGATGCTCATTAAATCATATTTGTTTCGTACCAACGCTTTGAGTATTCGATTATTTATCGAAGTGAAATTTAATGAAAGAGTGGCGCCCACCGCTGAAAAGCGTATATCATCACACGATATTTACCTACGTGAATGTAAATTCGCATAATGTTCATTTTTGACGACATAAATGAATCGTACGTATCAATGAACAAAGGATCGAATTAATTAACATCTCGCGATGTGTGTATATCATACGCACATCTATCAGCACCGGGGGATTAACCGGGCCACTAACGAGCGACCCTACACAATTTCAGATCAAATTCACCCCTCGCGCTGACCTCCCCGGCCTCGCTGACCGAGTGACATTTATCCAAATAACGCTGAACTACATCGCCCGGTCTGTAGCTCGCTCGCGTATTTTCGCGCCGTGTAAATCATTCACACATACCAGTTTAATTTAATTCGTCGCTCGATGGGCGTTCAGAGAGGAATAAAAATTCATGCGTTAAATCATGGAAGTCGCGGAACCAATCGATTTTACACTCTTTCGATACATATTCAAATAATAATAATAATAATAATAATAGTGGTTACACAGTAATCTCTTCGTGATCTTGAATCGACGGAAATTACGATATAAAAGGTTGCCGAACAAAAAGAATGTCTGAAGGACCAATAACTTATTTTTTTAGGTAGGCTTTTACATTGTTACTCTGCAGGGCTGCGTCCTGCATGTTCAAGTGAATTACAAATAAAAGGGCCGATTTTTTCAACTTTTTAGTAAGCTAATTAATAGTTAAAACATACGTCTGTTTTTGTTTTATCTTCAAATTAGACAAGGTCAGACATATGATTTAACTACTAGTTAGCTTACCAAGAAATGGAAAAAACCGGCCCTTAAAGCATACCAGTATCATAATTTCTAATATAATATACTGTTGATAAAAATGTAATATAATGATGCTATAGTATATTTACCAATTTAATCTTATGAAAAACAAGAGTACAAATTAAAAAGAAACACTGGGGACCAGTTTTTCTAACTTCTTGGTAAGCTAACTAATAATTAAATCATACGTCTGAACTTGTCTAATTTGAAGTTAAGACAAAGGCTGCGTTCGCTTTGGACGCTCACGTGCTGAAAGTATCATTCTATCTTTCTTCGATATATAATGAGCAACAAAAATAGAATGACGCTTTCAGCACGTGAGCGCTCAAAGAGAACGCAGCCAAAGACAGACATATGATTTAACCATTAGTTAGCTTACTAAGAAGTTGGGAAAACCGGCCTTAAATGAAGCACCTATGAAACAATCGAAATTAATACACGGTATCACGGAGGATGAGAAATTAATATTGCTTTTACAGCGATGCCAACGGAGCCGGTCGGCTTTTCGCAGATGGGTTCTGGGCTGCAAGGTGGATTACAGTTAGTCCGCGATCCAACGACCGGACACATTCTCCTTATTCACGCTGCGGGTAATACGGAAATCCGGCACCTAAAACGTATTCCTTTTAACGTGACGAGCGCGATGAAAATCAATTTTCCTTTTTTTTCCCCCGACAGAACAAATGCAGCAGGCTCTGGTGTGGCCGAATTACTCGAACCATAGCAGCAACGTTGCACCGCCGCCACTCCTGCTGCCACCACCGCCACCCTCGATACAGCTTCTAGGTGATATCGGCGGCGCGCGATTAGTGCTGACCGAGAACAAAAGAAAGCAACAAAGCGCGCTGCCGATTGTAAAGATCGAGACAGAATGCAGCAACAGCCCAACAACCATAATCAGTACGTAAGACCACGTTTTTTAACGAGAAAATTGAGGACAAAGAAATAATTTTTTTTAAGAGTAACGAATATAGTATATAGTATTCACTATATTCTAAATATAGTATAGTATGATTGTAGGAAAATGTAACTTAAGAAAAGATATTTAACGCTCGAAATTCTAAAAAGTTTAAAAATTTTTTAAAATTTTATGAATATCATACTATAAATTATTAATTCGCTACAAATTAAAAAAACTTTATTAATGACGTCACATTATAAATTATTACTTCGGTATAAATTTTTAAAAATTTGATCAATGATGTCACATTATAAATAATTAATTCGCTATAAATTTTAAAAAATTTATCACAATATATCTAAAACGAGACATTTATGAGTTTAAGATTAATTCTCCCAAATTTCCGAAAAAAATAATCAGGCCAAGTGATATTACTTGTAGAATATTACTAGTGCGGCAAATCATTCAGTTTCATTTTTTCATGTATTACATAATCGTGTTAAGACGTTGCTCGATCTTCTCCGCAGCGTCCACCGAGTCCTCGAAGACCGCCTTGCAAACTATGACGTCCGTGACGGGCGCTCTGGTACCGGACGCAGCCCTGATTACCACGCTGCATTATTACCCCCAAGCGCCGGCGCTGGTGCAAATCAGCCAGGCCGAGCCTACTACTACGCACTGCAGGTCACAGGTAGGTAACATCACCTTTCACCAGGTTTAAACACCGTGCGCGCCTGTACCGAGACGCGGTATGCGAACGCGCAACGCGAATTATTGCGCGACCGACCGGCTAGTCGGCCGGCCGGCGCAATATCTATGCAGATAGCGATGCAAATCGGGTTTGCCCATGATTAATACAATGTGCCACAACGTTTCCACATTATGCGAATGGCTGGACCGCGCCTGGAGTTTGACGTAATTATCGCTGCACTCCACCGCACCCGCGTCCCCTCTCGCATTCTCTTCTCGAAGGTCCCTCTCTCTCTTTATCTCTTTTAGTTTTCCTCCTGTGAAACAAATCTAACGATATCTGTGCGAAACAATAAACCTTAACTTTAAAAAATTTCGGAGCGCTATCATACAAAAGTGCGTATAAAAAAAGATTCTTTTTACTGTTTATGATGCTTTTACAGAACAAGAAATTAGAAAGAACTTGAATAATAATAAAAAAGAAGAGAGATCTTTTTTTGAGATTACGAAAATTCTCAAAATATAATAACAAAATTTTTGCGAAGGCCACATCGCCGGTCTCATGTCTGACACCACCCCCGGAAATACCGGCGACGATTCATACGATCGAGCCATCGTCATTCGGGGTTCAGGACGCTTCGAATCAAACCGACGCGCCCGAGGAGACCGAAGAGAAGCAGGAGGCTATTGTGAAGCAGGAGCAGAACCTGAGTCCCTGCCAGGTCGCGTCTCAACCTACGGGGACGAATCTGGCCGCTACGAATTTCGAGATTGTGCCATCGCCGACAGAAAGGATCTGCAACGTTGTCAGAATCACGACAACTACGACTACGGTAAACCCGACCGTATGCGGCATTGTAGCCAAGGTGGACAAGGCGGAGAACACGATCATCAACATGGCCGATTGCGCCAAGTACTCGGCAAAAGATAGCAGAGGTCATGTGAAGGCCACATCGATCGAGCATGATACTCGTTCTGACGAGGAAGTTTGCAAGGATGACAAGATGATGCCTATCTGCAGCAGCAGGGGCAACAGGCTCGGTGCTAGGATCATCGAGATCACCGAGGAGAACTGTGATAGCTTCCATGAGAACCTAGAGTTCTTCGCAAGGCGAAAAGAGGACATAAATCAACGTGATCGAGAGAATTATTCTAAAGACGAGAAGTCTCTTGTGCAAGAACCCAACACCCATAAAAAGGAGGTAAGTTTTCAATTATTAAAAATTTTCAATATAACTTTTTTTTCGTATAACTTTTCTCTTTCGTTTCATTCTAGACATCTTCTGATGTAATACTTAGAATCGTCCTACCTTTCAGGTCGAATCGAAAATCATCGATGCTTCGGAAAACAATGAAGTTCATTGTCAAACATACTCTAAGATATCGGAACCATCAGTCGTCAATGAAACAAAGTCAAACGTAGCCGATTCGACGGAGTCCACAAGAATCAATTGCGAGAGTTGCGACAAGAACCGAAATACCTCGAACAGCGAAGCCCGGCCTCAGATCACAGTTAAGTCTTTCGACATGCCTAATATCGACTGCGACGATCATGAGGTGCAACAAGTAGCCATCAAACAAGAAGCCGACGACAGTTGCTACGAGGTGTGCTACGATTCGTCTCAGTGCGAGCCAACGTCCACTAGCGAGAGATCCAGACCTAGCTGCGAGAAGTCGTCGCAGGAAGTAACGAAAAGACATTCAGTGGAAAAGACTCATCATCCGGGCATCGAGAACGTGGTGGAGAAATTGAAGAAAAATGCGGCGGCTTTGCAAGAAGCCGCGCTGCCCAACACTCAGAAAGTCGATGAATCCACGGAAAGATCGAACGTGGAGAGCATTAAGCCGCGGAGATACTCCGAAACGGTTCCGAAGAAGTTGCATATTCTAAGATCATGCCAGAACTCTCTGGAGAGTAGTGCGATCGATACGGAAATCTCTTCCTCGCAAACTGCGATGTCGGAGCAACATAAAGATCAATCAGGACGACATTCGCCTCAAAACAACAGGCATTCGACTAGTAGCGAAATATCCGGCGAGTGCCTGCTCAATGAGAACAATAACGACAGCAGCAGCAACAACAATAATATCAAAGCGTTCGAAGATAAAAAAGTGCTAACGAAAAATGAGAGAAACTCCCATGATATTACCGCTTACGTTAAGCCTAAGACTGTCTGGCGATGCGAGGTGCAACCACTCGCGAAGCCCAATGTCATTCATAAATCCAACGTCGAGGACGCGTCTTCGGAGGCAAAATCTAGGATACAGAAGCAAAAACCAGCCATTGATGTGAGCGGCCTCGAATTGTTGTCGAACAGCATCGAACAGTTGGAACAACGAGTTGGCCAGCCGGAACATCTGCAACTGGACACGGAAGTCGAGAAGTCGCCTGTTAAAAGCAAACTGATAAATCAGCAGAGTGAGAATAATAATAACAACGTCGGCAGTCCTCTCGGCTTGCTCTGTGCACTAGCCGAACAGATTATGGAGGTGGGCGACAAGGTTCCCCGGAAATTAAACCTCGAAACTTCAGAGAGTTCAGAAGAAATCTCGCACGCCGGTAGATTATTGTTGAATTTGGGTAGGAGCAATTCTCTCGAGAAAGATGAAAATAAAAGAAAATATATTGAGACTGACGATCACTGTTCCAAACGATTTAAGATCAACGAATGCGAAGAGGAGACTAAGAATGCGTCGCTAAATTATCACGAGAAAGATATCGAGGAACGGGTAATGGAAGTTAACGAAGGAAAACAAGAGAATGCTATAAAATCGAAAGAAAGTATTAAGAATATCGATAATTTTTCTGAGAAGGAAATTAACATCACTAATGAAAAAATTATCGACTCGAAAGAACAATCTTTCAATAGAGCTGATGAAGATTATTATTCTAATACAAAGGCTGCTAAAAATCTTCAAGGTCTCGCGGATAACGCGTCCAATAATTTACAAAGTAATGATGCGCTTTATGACGATAAGATCGTGAAGGAGGACAACCTGTCGGATTCGGAGGGCGAAATATTCGAGTCAAAAGTCCTGTCTGAACAGTCAACGAGTTGCGAAATTAGAAATAACAAGCGTAAACTATCCGTCGAAGAGAGAGACATCCATGACTACAAAAACGCTCGAACAAAGTTAGAAGCGAAGAAGTACATAGCCAAAAAAGGAAATCGCGATAACGAGGACGACTGGCCGAGTATGAACGCCACAGAACTTGACATGAGAGTCAGGATGGCCGACATTCAGAGACAATACAGAGAAAAACAGAAGGAGCTTTCCAAGTTGATTCCTAAGAAGGATGAGAAGAAGAACACTGGCAGACCGCGGAAAAAGAGTCATTCTTCCACGAGGTAAGTGGAAATCAAAATAAAAACTTATGTAATACAGAAGACTCGTTTGTAACATACGTAATCTATTTTTATATACGAAATATAAAATGGCAATTATCGTTTTAACAAGTTTAATAGACACAGGAATAAACTTCTTCGTCTCTAAAAATCGATTATGTAGGTGAGTGATCAGGAAGGTCGTGCAGAAAAGAAACGATGAATAACTAAACTATGAATAACTAAGAAATATATTTCGTGCTTCACGAGTAATAGGCGATTCCCGACTGCTCGGAATCGTCGTCCAAATTCCTAGTATAGATTTACTGGTATAGATTTGGAAAGGTGAAAAAAGTAGGGGGAAAAAACAATAATATATAACTAAATCGTTAGGACGTTCAAGAAAGATCTTAAGCTATTACAATCTTAAATCCTACAATTAAGTTAGAACTAGTGAATTTTACATGTTAATATTGTTTCAATAATTCAATTATCGACAATTTCTTCAGCTCCGATCACGGGCCGTTATCATCGCCACTCGCATTAGATATTATGACTTCTCCATCGCAAAAATCGCCTTCGAGATCACCAGGATCACCAGAACCTGACGCACCCTCGCCGTTGGCTTCAGCTGTCCTGAACATGCCGAAATGCAACGTGAATCTCGTGAAACTTGGCGAGCCCAGAAGCCATATAAAACTTTTGGATAGTATACCCAGTATTCCAATATCAGTACCACCCGTGACATCGCCGATTCCGGTGTTACCTAGCTCCAGCAAAGCAACACCAGAGGATGACGAGAAAAGTACGGGGACGGTACGTAGATTAACATCTTTCTAGAATATTTTATTTAGTAAAAATTTTATTTTCTTATTTATTGCTCTTTAAGTCTTATTATTAACACGATGTAAAAAATATGACAACATAGAAGTTTTAGAAATGTGATTCTCTATTTATTCAATTTTATTTTTTACATTTTAGCTGGGTTATGACACGTCGTCACCAGCACCGACTGTCGCAAGTTCAACTTCTGCCTCCAAAAAGAGGAAAGTGGGACGACCACGAAAACTCACATGCACCTCAGGCAGTGCCAGACATTTGACGGAAACGATCGTCGCTAAGAAGCCTAAGAGCAAGAGTTCTCTAGTGGGTTACGTACTATCCTCAAGAAACAGACATTTACAAACGAAGGTAACTTGCTAAGATTCATATTTTTTAATTTCTAAGTATCTGCTATGTATTATTGATTTTAATAAGTATAATATTATCTTTGTTTTCAGCAATGCATAAATAATAAATCCGGCTATACTCCATTGCCATTCAAATCAAGAATTTCTTCTCCGAAGCCACAAGTTAAGATGCAGAAAGTTACGAAAATGAAGGCAAAACCAGCAAAGCAAACTCCGCTGCACAATAAAAACGTGATTAGCTCAATTATCGCCGAAAAGGCAAAGCTAAGTCAAGAGGTGAAGCTTGAGAAACATAGCGGTAAAATAAAGCCGAAACTCAAAGCAGAAGTAAAGATGAAAAATTGGGAAGATGACGAGAACGATACGATACAAACTGATACAACGACCGAAAACGTTCCACCTAAAGAACCCATAGTTCAAAAACTTGTCACGGTAATAAAATCATTCCCATACTTTCTCACACACATCCTAAAATAATTGCGTAACTAATAATTTTAAAGAATTAACAAGAATTTTATAAAGGTATAAATTCGTTTAAAAATACCTAAAAAGATTTATTAAAAAAAGAAAAATTAAATTAATAAAAGAAATTAAAACAGTAATTTTATCTTATAAATTCTTGCAAATATTAAATAAAATCGTATTTTTAACAAATGTAAGTTACATATATTTAATTATTTATGCCCCAAATGTGCACATTCATTTTATAGATAGAATCGACAAAATTAGCAAAAAACAAAAAGAAAAATATATAATCTTAATCACAAAACTTCATTTATGTATTAGGAGACGTCGAGCGAATCTACAGAACAGTTGGAAAAGGAGCCAGAAAGATCACGGCATGAAAAGTCAAAGAAGAAGAAACGGAAATCCAGTTCATCGCAATCGCCGAATCGTGATAAAAAGGAATCTAAGCGGCGTAAATCCCTGGAATGCAAACAATGCGCTAAGGCAGCTGCGAGAACTTCCGAGAGCATTGTCAACCGATGCAAACTTACATCCGCTCATCTGGCCATCGATCAGCTGCGAGTTCTCATGGCGATAGGAGGTCTCTTCTATGCGGGCAGACTGAGCGCTGTGCAAGCACCCGATGTTTACGCCATTACGCTAGATGGCGAACGCGGAAACAGACCGCACATTCACTCCAGAGAAGAGATCCTGAAAGACGCGGTAGGGTCAACTTGACATTCGAAACCGATTCTGCCAACATTGACTCATTTTAATTCGTTATCTTGTAATGAATCATGCTATCAGATTATGACTCAAGCGAGATAAATATAAGGCGCGGATTAGAATCTAAATTTAACATGAGTCTGATTCTCATGGTGCCCACCAATGTCCTGGCCAATTATGCAATCGTTACAATAGACGAACGCAAAACAGTCAATTATGGTCAATTCTGACATACAAAACTAGTAGAAAAGATACGAGTTAGCATATACACACTCACACACACACACTCACTCACAACATGGAGAGATTGGACCGTAAAGAAATACAAATCTATTTAAAAATATTGATATTATTAAATACAAAAGAGTTGGTTAGTATTATAACTCACAACTAGATAAAGAATTATACTTAGTTATATTTATTCAGCTGTTATTAATGTTTTGATGTAACGAAGTTTCCGAAATATTAATAATATTTTTAAATTTCTAATAGGATTCCTAATAATCCACAATATATTGACGCAATATCGGGAAATATGTAAATTTAATGTTGTATAAATATAAAATAATATGCATCAGTGCATAGTGCATTTGCATTTGCATTAATTCTGTAGACGATATTAACTTTACATTGGAAAATCTCGGCCAATGCACTCCCAATATAATTAATGTTTAGCTAATGTATAGCCAATGCATTGTGCTACTAGGGATTTATTAAAATTTCATTCCTCTTTCATATTCCTCTTTATATAAGAAGAACATTGTTGTGGGAAAATCTAAGGTCAAAATCGCATATAATTTTTTTTTGTTTCTTTCTTAAGATTCTTGTAGAAGTGATTAAACCAATTTTTTGCGATAAGCATCAAAATTTTACATAATTTAAATTTCATTGAATAATCACAATATAATTTATTTTTCAGGCTTTCTGATATTTATTCATGTGTTAGCATACATATATTCACTTATGTATATTTTCTAGATAAGCTGTTGTTAAGTTAAATGCAGTAGAAAAATTAAACAACAACGAAACAATTCTTCTTATAAGAGAGAGAAAAAGAGAAAATATAAAATATATAGCCGTAACAAAATAACTTGAAAATAAAAATATTCTGTTATGTAGATCGTGGAAGTATGTCCGACGTCGACGAAAGAGCTACCACCCGGTACGAGACTATGTGCATATTGGAGCCAACAGTATAGGTGCCTGTACCCGGGAACTTCCGTGAAACCTATGGTACCTGATCCGCAACACGATGAGAAATTCGTCACCGTAGAATTCGACGACGGGGACAGCGGTTTAATTGTTCTGGATGACATCAGACTTTTACAGCCTAATTATCCTGTCGTAGGCATGTATCTATTTTTACGTCGTTCAAATCAGAATTTAATTTCTGATATAATAAAATCGCATTTATCTCTTATTTTTATTTTTATCTACAGTGTACGATCCGAATCCTCTACTCTCACTAGGCAAACGACGGCGACAAACCTCGACTTCGGAAGACAAGCGTTCCGTAAGCAGCCAGAGCGTTCCACCGAACGGTCAAAACGTTCTGTCGACATCTCGGAATGTGGCAACTAGCAACAACGGCTTTGCCACGTGTTCCTATGTTTCTAACGCAGAATTGACAAACGCCAACGAAGGCGCCGAGGTGGAGACCGAAACGAATGTCGAGACAAGTAGTACGAGCGGTACGGAATACCGCAAAAAGAAACATATGAAGAAAATAAGAAAGAGCAGGAAGCTACTCGAGACTCAAGAAGGCAAGAAGAAACACAGAAAGCATAGATCCTGCAAGGAGCATCGAAAGCATAAGCACCGAAAACATCGAAAGCACAAACACAGACATCACGGTAGCATTGGCGACGCGAGTAGCATAAGGTACATATTATAATCTGTATCATTATAATCTTGTATATCTATATATAGGGGGAATTTATATTGATGCAGTCTTTTTTCCACACATAGATAACATTATAATATACAAAACTTTAATAAAAACTTAATAGACTTCTTAGATATTTTTCATGCAGAAATATAACGACTGTATCAATGTGCCCCATTCCCCCTAACTTATACTTTATATTGCAACTATCGAAAATAAAAAAATTTTAATAATAATAACGCATGCTATATATATAAAGAGTATAGCATTAAAGTTTTAGTATACTAATAATTGTAAGATTTATCTAAAATACGAGATTATGTTTAAAATAACTTTACAAATTATGGATTACTTTCATTTTAAAGTTTCCTAATATCTATATCAGAAATATTGAAATGTTTATTAGCAATCGGGAGAACAGCTGGGAGCAGAGGAATGAGGAAGAAGCAGCTACAGATTTACCGAATACAAGTTTCTCCGCTCTCGAGGAGACAAGGTTGTCTGAAGAAGAAGAGGAGACTGAAGAATCATTAGTCACTGTTCAGAAAGACAACGAGGCTCAAATGGAGGTTGAAGACCCATCAGAATCAGTTAAAAAAGATGACGATGTTCAGATGGTATCCGAACCGTCGGAGCCCATTCAACAGACAGAGCCTAAGAAAGAAGAAGCTATCCAGCAGACTCAGGTAGAAACCGAAGAACCGTCAGAACCCGATCCGACGTGCGAAGAAACTCAAATGGAAGCCGAAGAAATCTCAGAAGATATCCAGGCGAACGACGAGGAGCCTGAAGTACCGCCAGAACCAAGCGAGAAGAAGCAGAAGACACAGCCGAAGGCATCGACAACTCGCGCTTCAACGAATCGTTCCTCGGTTAATCGCACTTTGACGAGCCAAGCTTCGGCAGTTCGCGGTACAACGAGCCGCGCCTCGACAAATCGCGCCTCGACGAATCGCACAACGACGAATCGCGCCTTGACGAGACACGCTGCGACGGCACAAACTTCGACAAGTGGCGGCTCCGCGAAAGAAAGTCGCGTCACGAAAAATCGCGCCTCCAATCCGACAACTGTGGCCAACCCGTCGAATCCCGTCGAGACTCCCAGTCCGATAGCACGCATGCTGCCTAATAAACGCCACTGGAAATGGGCGAGCAAAAGTCGCATATCTGGCGGAAATCAATACTTCACAGCTATACGACGCGGCAGAGAAACGATAAACATAGGCGACAGCGTATTGTTTTATTCCTATCGAAAACCTCACGAGAAACCTTACATCGGCAAGATTGTGTCGTTATGGCTAAATCAGAAATTAGAGATGAGAGTCAGATCCCAATGGTTCTACCGTCCCGAGGAGTTACAACCACCTTGCAGCCTAAACCCTCCGGTAATTTTTCTTTCATCTGATCTTTCTTTTATATATAAGGAAGAAATTACTCGCGTCTCCAGAACTATTCTTCTAAAACTTCTAATAATTCTCTAGTATCATAATTATATTATGATATTAAGGGCAAAAAATTATATACATTTATTTTTGCACTAAGTATATATCAAATAAATTTTTTTGACATACATATAAGAAAAATATATTTATGTATATAATTTTTTGTTATTATTATATCATAATATGGTTATAGTGAATGAGTGAGCCTTAAAAGTGGAAGACGTATTCTTAAAAATTTAACTCAATATATTAATAATTATAAAAATATATTAAATATTTTAAAAATTACGCAAGAAGTAATTGTTCTTGTTGTTTTATTTAAAAATTACAAGAAACAATTGCTCTCGTTGTTCTGTATATCAGTACAAATTTATTCGAAAAAAAGTAAATGATAATTTGTTTATTTACAGGGTGGCCTGTTTGAATCGAAGCATAGTGATTCGAACGACGTGCAAACGATATCTCATAAAGTAATGGTGCTACCACTTGAAGATTATAATAAGATATTGCAAGCGTCGCAGAGACATCAAAAAGGTTACGAGGACAACGATCCTTACTATTACTACGCCGGCTTTTATACGCATCCAACGGTAACTTATGCACCCGGCGTCAAGGCTGTTCTAAATGAATGAGAACAGCTTAAGCTGACGATTAAGTTAGCCGAAATTACTTAATCGTGGTCAGCTGGCAATTCTGCGAAATTTTCGATGCGACAACCGTTTAAGATGAACGGCTCTCTTTTTTTGCGGAGGAAGACAAACTTGGAAGCTTACATATAGCTAACGTGCTAATAGAAACGTAGGCGATACGTTACACGCAAGAGATGAAATTATTTCTCCACATCCTTATTACGTCTTTTTATCGCGAGAGCGTTGCTCAGTAAGTCTACAAGGCACAAGCATTACTTCATTCGCGAGATACTTAAGAAAACGATAGTTTTTCAGAATGAAAAAACTTATTTACCATCTGACAGTGTTAGATTAATTTTATCAGAATCGAAGAATCTTAATTTCTTCATTGATTATTAATAAGCAATATTTTTCCATCGCATTTCTTATGCAACATGAAAATGTCTTTTCGTCATATATTGTACATGATACGCGATTAAATATTTCATCGATCTGATTAAGATCGTTAAAAAAAATATTAAAAAGAAGTATATTGTCGTTAAATGCGCACGCGACCTAAAATGATGTAGATTGATGAACTTCGTAGCCTGCAATGTTTAACCTTCACAACAGGCAATACTTGTGCCTTGTTCAAAAATTCCTCCCATTGAAATGCGATCCGACTGCCGTTCGGTTTCTGTGAATTTCCGAATTGTAATTACGCTTACATTTTGCTAGCAGGAGAGAGAGTGAGAGTGAGAGTGAGAGTGAGAGAGAAAGAGAGAGAGAGAGAGAGAGAGAGAGAGAGAGCGAGAGAGCGAGAATGAATGAAAGTGAGAGAAAGAGAGAACGAGAGACATGGATCGATGCAATAATCACACTAAGTGGCATTAAACGCGGAAGTGATCGAGATAAAAAGTTATTTGCTGTACATATTGTAAATATGATTTTAAGAACGTGTGTCTAACATTGGCGTGCACACGACTCGTTGATGTAAATCGCGTTACAAAAAGCGGTAGATTCAAGTTTATACAGCTTAAGTTTTAAGTAAGTTAATGACCCGAGTAACAATAACGTTTCGATATTTAAATAACAAAAAAAAGGAGGAAGTACATACTATTTTCATGTTTGGAGAGTCAAATTTTTTTAACGATCAATGAAACAACGTATGATAAATAATGATAAACGCTAAAAGACGAGACGAAGATGAAGATGATATTCGAGTCATTCTTTAGGGATACAGCTTTTAGAGAATTTCACTCGATTTGTCGTAGAGGATCGATGACGAACACGACACGTCGTGTTTTTACTTCGCTAATCGATATATCTTCTAACGCGTTTATAGAATAGACTATTTGCATACTTTGCGATGCAGTCGGATGCTTTGACCTGAAATATCGCGGATGTAACGAGCAATAAAGAATTAATCCCATCAAAGCTCGCAAGAAAATCAATTATTTAAATAACAGGTTGTCCGCTGAGTTTGAGATAACGCCCGAGGGATATAGAAAGCCGTTACAACGACGAAAGTAAAAATGTTAACGCCAAATTAATTGAGGAGAAAACCAGACGGATTTTCTTAATGAAGCTTAACGAAATGTTAAGATGTTAAAATGCAAATTTATGGTATGAATCAGACAACGTAGCGATAAGCTTTTGTCAAAACGATAATAAAGGGATAAGTAACCGCTATCTCTTTTACTGATGAAAATTAAAGTGATTCGACGATATCGATTCGTATTAGAGTAAATCTGACTCGCAAGACTCGGGCCTAAATGATCGAAAATGTACTTATAAAGAAAGCTTGTGATACGCGACTTCTTGACTTATTTTATATGTTATAAAAAGAAACTAGATAAACTTTAAATGAAAAAGTAAAAATAAAGGAAAAAAAAGAACATAAAGTTACAGCATATTCCCGGAAGCGTACGACATTATAATTAATTTAATCAAATATTTATAAAGTATAAATGATATATGACTGAAATCGAAGTCGCATATCACGTGCTATCTTTATGAAATAAAAAAACCACTCGCTTCCTATATTATTTTCGCTTCTACGTTAATATGTCAATTAATTTGACAGTTTCTTCTTCCCTTTTCCTTTAATATTACAAAAAAAGAAATCTGGACACGATGATGTGACACGTGGTGCTATACGAGATGATTTTTTCATACAAATAAATATTTAATCGAAAAAGTTCGAAAAATATTGTTCTCTTTTGTTTTTTAACAACGGACTGGAAAAACTGGTTAAAAGGTCTGGTCTTAAAAGATATTTTTTATGAGTTTATTTTTCTATTTACATCCAATGCAGCAAGCACCATTTCAGTAATTAGAAATACACATAAATTATTGTATCATTAATGCATTAATCTAATCTAATGTTGTGATTTTTTGATATGCTAAAAACTATTAAAAGAGTTGAATTATAATTAACGATTAAATATTAAAGTATCAAATTTAAACGAATTCTTTGAATTAAGTACAAATAAATAATATTTTGTTATTTTTAACTACCATAAGTGTCGAAATTATTATTTTAACACAAAATATGTAGTTAACATGTTGTTATTTAATTCTATTGTTTTAACGAAATTAATGACAGTTAAGTAGGAGCAGTGGAAATAGTTAAAAATTACTTAAATTGGTTATTATTTGATATTATAAATTTAACAGTGAACACTTATGGAGCAAGCTTACAGCATTGCGAGAAAGATACGAAACAAGAAATGTTCGCCAAGTTAAAGCGAACTAATAATACGAAACCGTATTAATAAAATTCGCTAAAACACAGGTGTAAATTTTAAGATATGAAATTTAATAACATTTGGTCTTTATATATTTGCAATTATATCCACTCGAGTCGCCCTCGGAGCGTTTGTCAGTTACTTTTGAGATTATCCGTACGAGAATATACAATCGAGTTAGTAGAGTACAATTCCCTAATAATAATAATAATAGAATGCGTTGTCAAATCAACGCTTCGATTCGTAGTTTTCCATCTTCTCTATTGCCGGGATGTTGAAGTGTCGCTGAAGTAGATTTTCGGTGTGGCCGAAATTATAAAGACTCTTTTATAGATATAACTTTTAGAACATTTTATGTGAGGAAAAAATTTTCACGTTATAAATATGATAAACGATCTTTTAGGTAGTCGATCGATTTTTTCTGAAAAATAAAAAAAAATTTGTACATAAAGTCAACGAAATTTTCTTATCGCGACAGCGATGGCATTTTAAATGCGTAAGATTCACGAGAGATTTAAAAATGCGGCAAATGAAAAATGGACGTGGCTTAATCGACAATTATACGATCGACTTCCAGAAGAGATCGAGTTTTTCTGAAAAACCATAACGACTTCGTTGAAATTCCGAGAATGGTCCGGCGAAGTCTTATCGCATTTTCTCGAAATGAAACCTGTACAATACAGAGAAAAGTTTCCGAAAATTAATATATATAGCGTGTACTGTATAATAACACTAGCGTAGAGAGTCTTTCAAAAATTGAACAGGTAGGAGTGTGAAGTACAAACTGAAGACACAATAAATGCGCGCGCGAGTGATGCGATAATCGAGAAAGCGAAAAAAAAGGAGGATTAAGAGGTACTTATATGCGTAAAATGGTAAATTTGTTTTCTGTGTAAATATACCTGTAGGATGCTCCGTTGTGTACATATGGCGCGCTGAGACTGCGCGACGTTTCGCGCCGTGTCGCTTTTAAAGATATTTTTGACGATCGAATTGATCCATTGTATAGAACACACGATTCAATCATGTAGTACGTAAAAATATAAATACGTGTGTATAATATATAGTATTTTTTCATGAGGGTCGCAAAAAAGACGACGACGATGAGTCGGCCAGGCTTTTTAAATATATAAAAAAAAAGAGAGGAGATCTTAATCGTGCCGTTGACGATGCATCAGTAAGCTTCCGTGAGTGGTTACTGAATGTCTAGACAGTGTTGGGCGGACACAATCAGGCCTTATCGAAAACCTCTAGAGCACCTTAGCCCTAAGAACACCGAGATCGGCCAGACAGTGCTTGCCTTTCAGCTTTTCATCTTGACTTTCGTGTCGACAAAAATGTTGCAGGACAAACTGTACAATTATTTTCTATCTCGTAAAAAAAAATACATGCTTAAAAATGCATGCCCGCAGTACGCATATTTAATGGAATATAGGTTGCGGATTTGCATACGGTCGATATTATATGGCTACGTGTCACCGCGAGTAACTACCCCTCGCAAGTAACTACAGTCGTCAGATAAAAATAAAAGGATCGTGAAACAGCAGCTGTGCAAAGTGGCCGTCCTTCTCCGCTTGGTAAGAGCATGTAACCGATAAGAAGCTCGGTGTTCTCGAGGAGCTAAGCATGGATGATGGTGGTGAATTATACGGTACCTTCTCTGCGCAAAGAACGCGCAACGAGTCGCAATCTTTCTACACGCTTGTAGTAATATTATAGCGCCGGTATAATATTTTATTAATTACTATTAACGACGTAGCGCTATGCGAAATACACATTTATACATATGTATATGTATATTTCGTACAGCGCTACATACATACCCGTTATATATTCTGAATATTATATATTTTTACTGTGTAATTATAATAAATTGCTATACAATTACTAATTCAATTCTGAACGCGTAATTCACCTATACAAATTAATGATTAACGGGTCAACATTCGACCTATTCGAAATTGCCATGAAAATGGAAATTCTGTCCATCAGCTGGTCTGGCTTTTCGACGTGCCGCTTTTGGACCACTGCTGCATCCGCGAGCGTTACGAGATTAGCGTTCGCTTTTCGAGGTTTTTGTAAATATGTATTTAGATCACAAAAAGAGAAAAAGAGAAGAGAGAGAAAGAGAGAAGATAGAGAGGGGGAGAGAAAGAAATTAGATAAAATATCGATGTCTTTTCGATGTTCGATCGTTCTTTCTATAAAACGCGAGATTAATTCGTCGATAAAACCCTCCGCTTCTTTCTGTATCCTTCAGAAGACGGGGAGGTAAATTAATATTAATAAATCTTTAAGTATTCTTCGTCCCACTTATCTCGGATATTGCGTGACATCGAGCAGTGATGGGAATCCAAATGGTTCGAGAAGTTTTATCAAACATAATCAATACGCGTTCTAGTAAAAATAAAAAATTTGAGAATCTACTTCAAAGATTTCTTCTATCTAGGATATCAAAACTGCAATATTACATCATACACATGATATTATTAATGCATTTCAATTTCGCGAATATGACACTCCCATTTCACTGAATAGTAAAATTCGCGTGATGATAAAATTTTAATATAAGAATTACAATATATGATTCATGTTTTACTTAATTACTTTTTTTTCATTAAATATTTTCTATAATTTTCTTGAATTTTTAACAAATTCCGGAATTTTTTAACGACATATATTTTTCTAATATGTATTTTTTTTATAAAATGCTTTTTTTCACATTTACCGGAATATACCGGGAAAATAAGAGCAAAGGAATTTCGCGCTGCACCTTATTCATACGACTCAATTATCGCTCGAACTTTCTGGCCAAGGTTGCTAGAACAGGGAGCGCATCCGTTCCGAGCAAGTCTGATTTATCTGGCACGTAGCGGGCCGAAGTTTGCACACACACATCTTGTCCCGTAAACGAACTTCGAGATTAACTCTTTTCGTTCGTGTTCTACCAATCAATAGATAGCAGTAGGCGGTAAGTATTCCGACGATTTTCCTCAATTTCATATCCTCCCGATAAATACGCGATGAATTGAATTCCCATCACTGGCTAGTCGTCCAGCAACAGCAGCAACGGCAGCAGCAGTAGCAGTAACAGCAGCAGCAGAAGCAGCACCTTGTACAAACACGAATTTTACGGTAGAACGAAAAGGCGAATGAATTTTAATAACATGCCGCGCATAAAAGAAACAAAACGGCGAATCGATTCGAAGTAGCTTTATTTCTCGTGCGCACGAGCGCGCGAAAAGGAAAAAAAGCGGCATTTTAGATCTATAGAAAGAATTGAGATTGATTATATTTTTAAAAGTAATGCATTTGATATCCGAAGAAAAGTATTTCGAGCGACATGTGCAACAAAATTTCATAAGAGATGCGAAGAGATATATATATATATATAGAGAGAGAGAGAGGAGAGAGAGAGAGAGAAAGAGAGAGAGCATCGTTTCTCCTTCTATCTTGTACTTTCAGAAACGTGCCTGTATGTGGGCGGATTGATAGTCACTAAGGACGAGGTATGTCGAGATAAGAATTTAGGACGCGAGATATCTTCTATTTGTGTGCTTCTAGAGATGAGAGACACGAGTAGTCATTATACACTGTTTGTCTTTAATATTAATGACCGATTAATTCGTTCGCCGCTCATTAACTCACTCGCTGTTCCGAATCTACGATCGCTCGTGAGCTGTCGGGGCGAACGCACATGAGATGCAAAAACATACGCATACAGACATAGACATAAACAGATCTGTACATACATTTATGTGATTATGAGATTTTAGATAGAGAGACTACATGAGTTTTTCGACCGGAAAACTTAGCTAGAAGCGAATGCGCTATTGTTACGCGCAAACACAGTCTTCTTTATTTTTGTCATATCGATATTTGATCAATAATAAAGTGCATATTAGATGAGTGAATAAAGAACCTATATCTGTCAATTTTGTATTCCTATATATGTCTCTGTTCCTAAGTCATATCACTTTGACCTGACTAAATTAGTCCTAACTTTTCTATGCAGATTAAAACACGAAAAAAATTAGATTAATTTTAATAGAGCATTAAAACTTTTACTTGTAAAAGAATAAAAATTGTTAGGTACATTAATAAGTAGTTTTCGGGAGCAAAAGCATTTATTATTTTTTATTTATACAGATAAAAAAATCTTATTAATGTTAAGTCCGAGTTACTTTCCGCAACTTCATTTTTGTCCTAATTTTACTTTCCTGATAATTCAAACATTATCTGTCACTTGAACGCAAAATTGATTAATAATCCTGAAATCGTTGCTATTGAAAATTAATTAATCGTTCGATAGATAAGCAAGACGAACGGTAGTTGGTAAAAAAGAGTTATTGGAATAAGTAGCGGAAGAGAAATTACAACCCTCCTTTCTCTACTGCGTGATAAAGAAAAAGAACGACCTATAACGAGAACCATTTTCAAGCACTGCTTCCAATATGTCCAGGATGGAAACGACCATAGCGCTCTAATCGAGCTTGTCCTACTTTCTCGCACCTTCTGGACCTTTTGTATTGTAAACGTTACTACCATAATAAAAAGTTACTCACGCTGCCGCAGAAACACGTTTTAAAAGACAATGGTGCGTATTTATGCAAAATTACTTTAACAAAAATCCTATTGACTCATTAATAAAAAAACAATTGAAAACAGATTGGTAACGATCTTATTGATTTATTTGAACGAAAGTAATGTTACATGAGGAATATCTGCTCTCGAAATTGTAATTGAATATTTTGTTAAATATTATAATTAATGGATATACGTTTCTAATCATTCTGTTCCTCACTAATTTGTTGAATTATAAAGTGCAGATGAAACTTAAATAAATTATTAAAATTAAATTTTGCACTCGGGATGATTGAAAGTTAAAATTATTATTACGAAAATATATTACCCCAATTATCAGTGGGAAGAGAAATTTGTCATCGTTTCACGACAGAAAATTGACGTGGAGACAAAGATTGTCCTAATTAGAAGCTCATGAATCCAATAACTGCGGTATTCGCTAACTGCACGCTTTACCCCAGTTTTCGTACAAACGTAAAACAAACTGGCGGCATTGTGCAACGCGATGCGTTCGTCCTTGGACCGGTCGCGACTCGCTCCTGCAACGAAAAGCGACTTCCGACGAGAGACGAGTAGCAATTAAAAATTCAGAAACGCTCGCACTCTTGTTCATTTACATACGATACATATGCGTGTAATTAAAGTCTGTCAAACGTGATACGCAAATTCACGCGAATTATCCCCCGCGAGAGTAATCTATTGAAAGTCTACCGAGGATCTACCGAGGATCAGGAATGATGTTTCATTCTCGCGGAGGGTTGTTGTGCACCGTCGCGAAAAGGAGAAAAAAAAACTGGAATTATATCGCGATCAAATTAAAAGTACTCTTCGGCTTTTCGTCTCGGTAGTGGAAGTTCAATTTCATGCGAAAACACGAATACGTTATGCGACTCTCGCGTATCTCGTCGCCAATGAAGCGACGATCGCCGCGCGTGTGACCCCCTATTCTCATCAGCACCGACCTTCCCCGGCGGCGACTGATATAGAAAGCTATTGCAACAAATTGGATTTTAATTTAACTCGGTTACAAACATGTTCGCGCGGCACACGTGGCGCGGATTGGACCGCCGCCAGATAATCGAGAGCTTAAATGGAGTTCGAATGGAAAACCGATTGTTCTTTGCAGGCCACGGCGGAGTCCACTTTGACATCCGCCCGTGCATCGTGTCGGCTGTTGTTTCATTACTTACGTTAAAAAGCGCATCGACAAATTGCCCTCTGACCCAAGAGTGAGATGTAATGCGCGAACTTTCGTTTTAATTGAATAAGTGTCATAACGGCGTGCGTGCGCGTCAATTAATTATATTAATTATAAGATCTGAGTCACCAGTATAAAAAGAAAATCAATTTTATTCTTCTATACTCTGACGCTATTCTATCGGATTTTATTCTTGTTCTTAATATTTCACATCGCGGATCGCGATAAACGCCGTAATCGCAACGCACTCGACGGTGCCCGCAATTTTTTTTTCGTCCAATTGAATTTTTCCATTGCGGACCGCGCGGCAAACGCGCTTATCGCTCGCAAGAATGATGTATCCACTATATTTAGTTGGCTACTAAACCGGATGACGCTTCTTGTTGCGGCGCATATTGTGCTGCAGCGTGACAGATGACACGAATGGAGCGCCGACAATCGATTAATTTGCCCGCTCGACCGCCGGCTACATCCACTTACATCCGACATTCGTTCGCACCGCGACGCGACGCATGTATTGGCTAATCAGCGCCGATTTGTTTCGCCGATCGGAACGGCAGCATCCGCGAGCGGATCGTCGCGTTGTTTACAACCGGAGCGTGATTAAATAGATAGTGTATGATAAATATTCACTCCTACCCGCGTACACGCTGCCGTAGATATTAAACGAATATTCCTAGAGATCCCATTAAATATCTTTAAATATCTAAAAATATAACTTATTCGACGTGATATCAACATACATGCAAAAAAAATTGGGAATAAAGTGGATGAATAAATATAATTTTTTAATCGTCTAGAAATATGCACCTCATTGAGAATGAGTATTGAAATGCATATTAACCCAAATAAATAAAAAAAAGATACACAAATTGATATTTAACAAACAAAAAGTATAATTATCAGAAAAGTTATAAAATATCGTATAGCGCATCTAATAACCATAATTGAAAAATCGCAGCCATTCGAAATAGAGTAGCCAAAAATATATTTTCTTATCCTACATTATCGAAAAATTCTATATTCGATTATATCATTATAGCCAATTACTCAGTTTTAAAATCAATAATTTCAAACAGCACTTTAAATAATAAATTTTTCCTTCATCGCTCGCGAGCTCCCAATCATTTATGAGCGATAAAAATGAAGCACTATTTAGTCGTGTATCACGCGAATGTAAATTATAAATATAGGCAATTTCAAAATTACTGAGATAATCTGTAATGACATAATTTTGAGCCGATTGAGCATTAAGTAGATTAAGTGCAAAGATTATCGTGCATTCTCTATGTACGGATAAATAGACTTAAACTTTTCGTCTTATAGAAATCGAATTAAATTATTAAATTTTTGAACATATCTCAAATAATAAATATTTAAACATACGTAAATATTATGATTTGGGTTACGAAAACAATTAATCGCGCCGAATGAAAGAAGCGACTAGTATTAAGGTCGCTCGATAAAACGGAATGATATCAAACGATCGCGAATCTTGCAGGTCGATGAACCTTGTAGTAACAATCGGATATCACGTAAACGATTCCTAATTATCGGTGCCACGACAAGCGTGGCAGGGCAGAACGGAATTTCATACGAGCGGACAAATCGTTGAGGGACATGCGATGAATATCACCCCTCACGATTAAACCCTATCGATATCAGAAGTGGCTTAAATTTATGTAAAAATAAATTCATTTTAAAAATGTCTAAAGCTCAAACAAAACTTTATACGTACAATTTATAGGATAACGATTTTGCCAATTACGATCTAATCTTATTGATTAATTCTACAAAAAGTTTGATTAACGAAATTCGTGTCGACGATTCGTGCTGATAAGAATGTGCGAATAATCAGCTACGGATATTTTACAATGACAATGAGAGATCTAATTAGATAACAGTTGAATGAATAATGTTGTTTGAGACTATAAGAGTAACTGTGACAACGGTAACGAGATTCATACTTGCTTCGTGTTAGAAATATCAGATGTGGCGCTGTATATTATCAATGCAATCGCAAATAACGAAATATCAAGGGGGTGAGAGCGAACCAGAGTTCAAAATATTCCGAGCAAAAATCTATTCGTGTTTTATATAAAATTATATGTAATAAAAATATTTAAAAACGGTTAAAGAAGAAAAATCGATTAAATAAATCAACTAATTTTCTGTTCGTTAAATATTAAATTATTAAATATTAAAAATATCAAAGTGTATATTGTAATCAGTGCATATAGTAGAGCTAAATTTTTATACAGAATGATTGTATAATTTTATTCGTACAACAGCAGATTTTTTAAATATTATATGTTCAAGTTTTATTTTACAATTGTATTAATTTAAATGAATAATTGTTTTAGAACAATATGACATATAAAATTATAGTTTTTTGCGACGAAAGAGGATTCTCTCAAGTTACTTCTGCAATAAATATAATAAATCCGAACAAAATTAATTCCCTAAAATTTCTATTTCTAATTTCTAATTAATCAGTTCGCATTTCGAAAAAACAGATGTTCGTCTGTATAATATAGGTTTGTAATATTGGGCATTTCTGACACTTTTCTATCTTAATTTGCAACTTAGTTTAGAATTCTCGACGTTTAACGAGTCTCATAATTTTATTTACTATATCAAAATTACATGAAAAATTACACTATTCCGCAATTAAGTAAAAAGTAAATATATAATTCATGGGTGATAGTTACAAGCGGCAATGGGAAGGAAGAAGAAATCCTCAATCCTAGCATTTCTCGGAGACTGCGAGAGTGAAATTAGCGTTTCGATTAAGCAGGCAATGGATATCGTTCCGACAATGTCGACAGTTCATCGCTCCCATGACGCAATGCGCCCCAAGGAACGTTTTTCGCGGCCGATACCGCAACTCTGACAGAATAATGCGCGAGTTACAAATGCGTCGTCTATATATACACGGAACGGCGTTATCTTTCTGCAACAATGCGCCAGTTTATCGACGCGCTCGCGCGCGCGCGCGCGTTTATTAACAATCAGATCCTTTTTGTCGCTTTTATCATTTGCGCTTCGTTTATCGGAGCCGGTCGACTGCGGAAAAAGGGCCGCCTAGATGCCCCGGCCCTGATGTTTTTCCCAGTCGTTTTTTAATTATTATTTTAAACGACCGCGTATAGCACGCGTATGTATGCAATCAGTTTCGCGAATAAAGTTCGAAGCGAGTAATCTCTTCGTATCGCGTATCGCGGAGCCCTTGACGCAATTCGTACAACACGATGTCCGCACCGTATCCGCGCGGCACATTTAACGCTAAAGAGAGCGCGTCTTTGCTCTCTCGTCTGACGTTTATCTTCGCCCGAGTCCTCACGGAGGCTTTGAATTAGTCTCCACTTAATTTCCACGGGGTGTAATTTTGACGGAACATTCACTGTTTATTTCGCCACTCGTCTTACAGTCTCATCGGATTCATTTTGCCGACTACATCGCGATTCGCTTATTGGCTATACTCGCAGTTGCAACTTGCAGCAGTTGCAACTTGCAGCTGCGAGTGAATCTTTCTCCGGAGGAAAATTATGCGAGGGATCACGGTCCAACGGTTGTTTACTAATATCCGATGTTTACTGATATCCGAACGATCATTAAAATTAAAGAAAGGAAGAATAAAGCTCGCTTATAGAATGGATAATAAAGTTACGTTGTTAATTAGATACTTGGGAAATGTGATTCGCGCGAGAAGCTCATTATTTTCAACAACCTAACCAGTTTTATTTTTAACCTACTCGAGCGTTGAATCTGGTAATTACTTTTGAAATTACATTTCTCGTCAAAAGAAAATTCACTTGAAATTAATTGAGACGCGAAGTTGTTTGACTCCTCCAAACTCCGGAAGTTCAATTATTCATGTCTTCACTACGAAAGGATTGTGCCATCTTCCCCCTCACATTGGGCTGCGATATCGCTGATCGATAATTTTGAGAGACTTTGTACATTGTGCGAATACGAGAGGCAATAGGCATTAGCGAATCTCAAAGGGTTAGAAATGATCGGGAGGGATGGAATTAACAACGCGTATCGGTATGCACACGTGACACATTAACGGTATACATTAACGAGTCGCGCTTGCACAGACGGGGTGTGTAATATAAGTGCCGCAAAGACCGTATATATCGAGGGTGATGGCATACACTCTAGGATCCTCTCTCGCTCGCTCCCTCTATTTTTCCTCTCTGTCTCACCTGACAACCTGCCTTGGTCGTAGCACGTTTCACGGTGTGCAGAATATACACGCGTCTGTGTTAAGCCTTCGTAATGCTCGCCATGTATCATGGTGGTAGCGTACGAGCTGAAGATGAGGGAGGTAACACGGAGGGGGGGAAAGGACGGTGCGCGGGGATGCGGTTGGTACACCGTTGTAATACGGCGCATGTCGCGCAAGTTTTTGGTGCACGGTGCAAGCACGGCCGTTTAAGCGAACGTCGCGCTTCATTCGACGCTGCTTTATTTAGGAAGAGCAGGAATATTTGGCGAGCGTCACATAGTTAGGGGGGGGCGCGATTCGCGATTTCGCCATCGAGCTATTTCGCGGTGTTTTCGATCTTTACCCTCTACGACATTCTTGTGCCCGTGAGTAGTATACCGTTACGTACCGTACGCCGGGGGATGGCTGCGTATGCTCCTTCTCGTCGGGGCGAGAGAACGGCGACCATTAACGAGTAGTAGTATACGTGAACCTCCGTCTATATCCTCTCTCCAAGCGCGGGAGTCTCTCCCGAGAGGGTCATACCTCAACGAACGCGAGAGTCCTCGTTTATGGCTACGAGCGTGAAGCGTTACCGTTACTACCTACCTACTAGTCAATTTCAAAAACGGCGATATTCATATTTTAAGTTTTAACAATGCCGAGCGCGCGAAGCGTGTCACTCGTTTATCGATTCCCACGTTACGATTACAAACCGCATACAACAGCGCGGCGCGTCGTCCCGCATACCCGCCTGTGCCTCTTTTCGCGCGCACTGCCGAAAAAAAATATACGAACGTCACAAAGGTAAAAAAAATATATATGCGCCAAGTATATAAAAATATAAATTTCCGATCTGGAAACTTGTAAACAATGAAACGTGTGCAACTGCAAACTGCAATTCTGCCAGAAATAAAAATTGCTATATTCTGGTAAGAGAGTCTGCGCCGTGGAATTTGCAGCTGCGAAAGATATTTATTTCTCGAGAACAATTCAGGCGAATTTGCATTTATACGAAGGACTAAAGGTATAGACTTAACTTACATATATATATATATTTATAGCAGAACTTGAATTAATGCAATAACAGTTCTACTGCACATAGTGCTTTGTGGCTACTTTTGCAGCTATTGTTCGAATAGTACGGCGATACCTGAACTTCTATCTTGAACTCCTAATTTCCTTTTTGGCGCATATATAATATTTTAAATTCTCGCGGAACGTGCAGATCCAAAGGATCCTTTGATATTTCGCATATAATGTTCGGAGATATATATTCGCTCATTATGCCTGTCATGCTACGGAATAACATTAACATAAGTCTCTTCCTTATCGCGTTCGGTCATGTCTAACTACATATATCTCACCGCGCTATGATGGACACTAGCTGGAGGCCTAGAGGCAAAGAGGGAGAAAAGGAGGGAGAACAGAAAAGGGAGAGATTGTGATTCGTAACTTGCAGGACCAAAAAGAGGATTTGAGGATTCGCCGTAACTTGACGCCGTCATCGGCTATATCTGCCACATCATCGTCGGCTTAGCGACCGCCGCGAGGCGAACTTCCCGATCGTATTTACGAATTGAAAGCAACTTCCTACAGAGAGAGAGAGAGAGAGAGAAAGAGAGAGAGAGAGAGATCCGCGGCGAAACTTCGGCCGTGAATTAATTAAGACGAGTAAATACCGGGGGAGCTTTAAACGGCACCGACGAAAAACTTTACATTGTTTAAGTAGCTCACAGCCGAATTCGAAAGTTTTAATTGGCGGTGAGTACGACTCGGGTGCGGCGCCTACAATCGAGTTTGCCATTTGTATTTAAGGCTATCCCTAAACGCAACTGGATGTCAAGTAATTTCGCGTCATAACTCCCGGACATTCCCGCGGTAATTTCCAACTGAAGGTACAGCGTCAGCGAGGGACCTTCTACTCTTCGATAAACGAACACTTTTTCTTACATGCGCGTATAAATTTTGATAGTATTAACTATAAAAAAATTATGCATATTGATATTTATATTTGAGTAAGGATGAAACAGGTAAAATACTTGTTACAACGTCTAGAATAACGCTGGTGTAACGTTAAATTAAAAATTTCCCTCTTTGTGATTCTTCTTTTTACGAACGTGATGTAAAACACCATAATGAAGCAGCTGAAGTCTTGCATTAAACGCTCCCGTAAACACATACACGAGCTGTCGTATAGTTTGCATACGAGTAACGCGGAAATAAGCGTGCTCGCGTTTAAACGCAGTGGTACCCAGCACTAGCGACATGGGGTAGCGACGATTGAAGTGTGGCAGGGTCTCGATAGAATAATAATTCGGGACGTCGGGCGCATCTCGCGCGCAAAAAGCCGGATTTGCACTTGGCTGGGACCAAGTGACAAGTTCCAGAGAAACTTAGCCGGACGCGCTCTCGCGTTTCTCTTCTCTCCGGAGTGGAAAAGCTCAAAGAACGAAGGAGCGTCGAGGGCACGAACGTGTCTGGAAAAATTCCGAGAAAATGTAAGAGGAAACCCGTTCTCTGTTACTTCTCTTCCCTTCGACTTCCTGTCTATTACTTGTTTTTCGCATCTCTGCGATCTCGCGCGCGCGCGCGCGCGAGCGAACTTATGATGACGGTGGACAGCATAAATATATTGACACGGCGTCATTATAACAGGATATAACTTTAACAATACATGGACGATATTCACAGAGTGTCCTTGAACTACCGTCATTATTCTCAATTATAATTATCAACGGACCGATTAAGAAAAACGGCGATATTGACATCGAGTCATCGGTTCTCTGTTATAATATAAATATTCCATTCAAAGATTAACCCCTGTATTAATGCATGCATTATAACGACTTTACATTTACATCTCAATTTATACAGAGCATTCCAGGATTAATGTCAATTGAAGACACTATGTAAGAAAAGTTAAGAAAGTCAGTGATTAATATTTAATATTGTATGTATTATCCGGTTATTAAATTATAAATATCCGAAAGTGTTGGTGAATAAAAGTGTGATTTTGTAGTCAATCTCACACAGAGAAATTTGCGCTTTAAAATTATATTGAATTGAAAATTAGTGCAAGAAGAACATCCAGTGAAATTCTCATTAAGGCAAAATCGATTCGAAATTGGTCCAAGAATACTTAGAAAGACGAGAGGCTAAAGGATTCCAAAGGCGCTAAGAGGCGTTAAAATACGTACACATATACACTATACAAAACAAATTAAAGTAAATTGGAGGAAGTACGTCTCTACGAGATGAAACAGTTGGTCCAAAATCTCACAGATTGATTTGAAAATTCTTTGCGAGGAATTCACTTTAACGTATCTTGATTTCAAGGGAGAAATTCATTTCTCTGAGATCCTAGCTGGTTGCTTCTATTTCATTGCGGAATAGAACGAATATATAAGAACAGATTTCTGAAATAAATTCTTATCGATTCTTTTCGATTCGCTTATCTTTTTCGCATTGCGTGAACGGCCAAGGAAGAAGAGGCAGAAAGAGATTGCAAACATTAAACGCGATGTGTCGCAATCCATACGGGCAAATAATGAGTAAATAACAGATATCTACCGTTCTACCGGAAACAGGAACTTTAAAGAAAATACCAATATACGTTTTACTTTAGTAGCACTACCATTTTCGTTAGCACAACGTTAACTGATATATTTCGCACACAGATGCACCATGATGATAATACGTAAATCGCGATATTACATTAACACAATTAATCGTGTATTAGAAACGTAGTTATTTAAAAAAACACCTACAGTCAGACAGAAATTAATGATATTTCCTTAAAAAGACGCGATATTAACAGTTGTACCATCGTTTTACCCGAACGATATATTTGAAAGTAATTTTCCTGTAACAAATACAAGTTGATAGTGAAATCAATACATTCGAATTAAGGAGACTAACGTTACCTAATTCTTTTTGTCTTATTTAAGAAAAGAGGAAAGAGAAGTAGATATGTTCTAACAATGAATGTTCTTTTCGGATATATAACGCTGTCCTAATTTCAAGATTATTATTAAAAACGTTACTATTATGTAGATTAATAATAGAATAACTGCTAATAGAATAGATTTTTGCAAATCGACTTTTCATATGACTAAATATAAAAAATGGAAATATATATATAATACATATGGACTCTTTCAAAAACAATTGTTAAATGTATATTTTTAAATTAATTTATCAAAGTGCAAAACATATTCTCCGAGTTATAAAGAGCTCTGAATTTTGTTGCCGTAAGAAGTTATCTTTTGCAAAGAGATCTCTCGTCATTTATTAACACACTGATCTCATTTATGCAAAACCGTGTCCTAAAAACGCGCTTACAGTCAATAGCTTAAATTATTCCGGGTGAGACGCTATTTTGCAATTTTAATTTACAATGCACAGCGGCACGGGATAAACGCTTGGAAACGACGTTTGTACCCGTCGTCCAGTAAAGTTCATCGCAGGCCGTGCAGAAGTGTAAAAACTAATATTCGCTTTAAAACATAGGAGACGTTATTAATATAACGGCATCCCGCGTCCTGTACAAATGCGCTCGACGTAATTATGATATGTGCATAAAGAGCGGCGCACATATGCCCGCCGCGGCGCGCATGTAACTCTCGGAATTCAGAAATTTCTTGCCTCCCCCCATAATACGAATGCACACGTGTGGATGCACGTGCTGCGTGGGCGTGCTTCGTGTTCGCGCGCGAAACGAAGTCGTGCTGTAGTTTTTAATGCAATTAGCAAGAAATAATGCCCGGTGCGTGTTACGACACAATTTGCTTACGCGAGATTCGGTCACACGCCCGGTAGCACATGATAAATGGAAATACTAGGCGTGTTCTTAATTGACGATTAGTCCCTGACCCGTTTCACTTGCCGAGTTTACAGCTTCACACCTCGCGCTCCGCGGCCTTGTTTTTATCAACTGCGTTTGCACTTCCGAGGAAACGGTGCCAAATAAGACCAAAATAAAATGACAAATTATAGGCTAAATGCACCATGCAAATCGTATCTACAAGGTGCACGGCTGAATAATTTAAGTTTCCCGCTAAGAATAAAAATATCTCCTATATTGTTTGTGTATATTTATTTCTCAGATCCAATAAAGTTTTATTTTTCAAAAAATCAATACTTTGCTTGAAAAGCGGTTTTAAAAACAACGACAAATAGAGATATTTAAATAAAATTAAACAAGATTAAATTTCGATAAACTATTGATTTGATCTATTCTCGAAAGTTTGTAATATTCATTCATAGTATCGTATATATTCTAAAATTGTATTCTTGGAATGAAAAGTAGTCATATTTCGGCTCTGATAATAAAGGCAAATTTTTGGCGACACAGGCTTTCATATCATTGTTATTGTCAAAAAAGTCGAACTGCAAAAATTCGACGGAATGCAAATGCTCTTTGCTTATCGGGAAGCCATAAGCGCAAAGCGATAAATTAGAAGGCAGTGAAGTCGTTTCGTAGAATAAGATCTGTATGCGAACTACCACCACTACCACCGCTCGTAGTAAATAGTGGAGAAAGCGAGTATTTGTGCGGCACGACGCAAGTAGTAGAAACCAGCGCGACGCGAAACTCCTTTTATGTTCGTATAATACACTCGTTTCGTTTCTCTCTTTCGCCCGTGCTCTTTGCAACGATAATTGCTTTGTCGAACGATATGCCCCTCCGTCTTGTAAATTACATCTTTGTGCTCGCCGACCGGCGACCTGTACTCCCGATTCGCTTCGTTATTCTTTGCCTTTGAAGTTCTGCAAATTCCGTGAGTTCGTCTTCTCGTTTTCTTTTCCTCCTTCGCACTTGCATCTAAAATTTTGACTTTTCCCCTAGCGTAAGAAAGACGCCGAGAGTAAGATCACAGCGCTCGCGTTCCGTTTCTCTCGTTCGCATTACGATGACGATATCAAATTTTCACCGTACATCTTCTTCACGCCATTCTTTGCAAATCGTTACTCGGATATTCGCAACGAGAATAACGTTTTCGGAATTTGCAGATCTTTTCTTAGACTTTAGATGTTCATTTACAATCCCCAATGATAAACATCATTCAATCTTGTTATATTTGACAAACATATTTTATATATCGCAGATGTGTTATATGTATTTAATACTAAAACAATTCCTATTGCATCATATGAGAAATGTTTGTAGTAATGAATCGATATAACAAATATTATAGTCTGTAAATAAATTTATATCCATCGCATATAAAATTTATATTATAATGTATAAAAATTTATTATTCTTACTCAATATCCAGCATTTTTTCTATAATTATAGAAATTTAAACGTACCGTCTAAAATTATAGAATTTTATTAACGTAATATTATTTAAAAATCGATTATCTTTATAATATCAGCCCGATTCGTTTGTATAATATATCATATTGTATAATTATATTTTATATCTCATCTTTCTTTCATTCTTCATCTTCTTCTCATTATATAAAGCTCTACACTAACATAGCGTTAATATTACATTGTTTCTAAATATTAAATTTCTAAATATTGATCGGCAATGTCTCATATAATTATATCTATATCAGTATATTTTTGAAAAATGACGAAATTATTTTATGCTTTTAAAAACAAGTGCAAATACTACTTATTATTAATAGTAATATAATAGTATAATG
>VBVR01000251.1:39085-61776 GCA_011638315.1 Tetramorium parvispinum | reverse complement strand
GAGTAAGAGCACGGACGACTCATAGCAAATCGGAGTGTAGAGAGAATTATTCTTTTAATGCAATTATTAATTTTATTATTTCTGTATTATTTTTCTAATGTAGAGAGTTTATTTTCGTAGTTATTTTTGCGTTATCGTTTTTTGTACATAATAAACGTAAAATTGGTTCGTCCCAATTTATCTGCTCTTTAAAGGTCGAGCCGTGCATACTCACGTTTGATACGGTCGTCAATTGTCTCCAAGTTAGAATACGAACCAAAAATCTTGACCTCTTTTATGAAGAGTTGATCAAATCGATAGGTCGAGGCAAGTAATAGCTCCAATAATTTCTTCCATAGCCACATGATTGAGCTGTTCGTCGTCACTTGAAATGTATGTCGACAACGTTTCAATGTTTATATTAAAACTAAGAATTCAAGAATCAAATATCTATAATATATAATTTTATATAAATCTCTTTCCCTCCCGTCTCTCTTTAAAAGATGAATAATAAAAGCAATCGCGCGGATAATTAATCGCTTTGAAGATTTATTTGAAGAAATTGGACTAGATGTTTTAATTGCCGTTCCACTTAACATCCAGGGATTGAAGGCAATTTATTGAAAGCCGAAGAATAGAATTAGCCTCTGAAAATATATAACTGGACTTAATACTCATTAGAAACTTAAGATTCGATTACAGTTAAGGCGCATACAAAGCCTCTCCGATCATCAAGGTTATCAAACATTCTGTAAATTCATACCTGTCTCGCTATTTTTATTCGTCTCAACCCAACCGTGAACCGCACATCAAATTAGTGTGCGGACATATCCGACCGTTATATTAACGTAACGAATCGAGCGTATTCAGGGAAATACCTTTGTCGACCCTGACATAACGGAAGACACACTCCGGGTATCTCCTTGACCATCGAAAGCACATCGTAGTTCTGCTCGGCCATGTAAAGCATGAAAAGGCACTCGTAGATACGTAGAATGCGCGGATCAACGAGAGCTGAACGACTCTTGGCCGTGCAAATACACGAGAATGAATTATTCTTGATCGCGTGCCGATTTTGCAACGTCCGATGCGAATTAATGAGCGTAAAGTGGATCGATTTCGTTCTCCGGTTCGAGGGGAGGCAAAACTTTAACTTTTCGCGAACGTTATTACGAGTCGCCTTGCCCGCAGCGAAGTCATCGTGTTGGAATCACGCTCGTGGCCACGCGAACCAGATTAATTAGCGTACAACGCTAATTATCGTCGTTGCAGAAGGTTCAGCGGCCGTGAAAGTATCAGGCGACCGTACCGGATTTCTTTACGTGCTGAAAAAGAGCATCGCTTAGCGATGCGCGAATCGGGAACGATTTTATGCACGTCGCGTGCACGTCCGCCATCTTATTATGCGGAGGCGTGGAATTTAAAATTATACTTAATTGTCTCAATTATCATAATCAGTCTAAATTAATCAAGATTGAAAGAAAAAAAATTGCCGTTTCCGAAGATATATCTCTGCCGATCGCATTTGGAATTGTAATTAACCCAATGGTTAAAGATAGCAATTTTCAATCGTTTAGAGTGCAAATATCAATGTCGAAAAATCGCGATTTGAAAAGATATCTTTCATCAGGCCTTTTTTGCCTCGAGTGCACATGAAATTGCAATTAAATACGGCTATGATGTCGATCGCAATTTAGATAACAGTTATGAAGTCGAAGAATCATTCTTTGGATGAGATATCTTTGGAATTAAATTTCTACGTTTCTTTTATTTTTTTTCCACGTCTCTTTTCGCGTTTGTCCTTTTAGGGATCGAGTGTTAAAATGTTAAATGCTCGCTGAAATTCCGCGGTGCAAAACGGGACTCGTAATGACCGCATAGTTAGCGCCGCGAAACTTTGTGCGGCCACGTGCTCGTTAGGAGATACACACGCGTACGTGCGCGTGTTACACGCGCGAACATCGCACCCTTATTACACGAACATCATAACTGGAAATGGATATACGCTTATCCCTCCAACATGTACGCGCCAACACCAATAAACGCTTGTAAGTCGGTGGCTGGCCACGAGTGCATACTACTCGTTTGTAATTACGTGTACATTCTATAATTCACGCGCAGTACGAGCGATCGCTGCCGCACGACTCCTTATCTTTCGGTTAAATTGTCTTGGAAGGTACATGAAACGTGTCATTTCGGACATAGTATAATTATTAATATATCTTTTCCTTATTACTTAGCCGCGCATTCGATATAATAACGTTCTAAATGCACGTAAAAGCATTAATCAAAATCTGTAAAGGAGCAATTAATTCCCATAAGTTTATAAAATTAAATATAATTCAGAGATTAGGAAGGTGATTTAATTATAATTTATATAATAGATTGTAGTAATTGATTTTCTCTTTGCACTGAATTTTTCAGTATCATAAAATTATTATTAATTTGATTGATATCTCAGCATTTAAGGTTTCTAGATTAATAAATTGACAAATTCTAGACGCTACAGAAAACGCGAGACAAAATAACATTGGGAGAACAATGAAGGAGAAGTTGGACCCAAACAATTAAATTTAATTCTTTAAATTAAGAATACTTCTCTAATTGCTAGCAAATACGGGCCTGCATACTGCATAGAAATTTATTAGCCATATGGCTTTATTCTGATCTTTTATCCATCTGCACGTTCCGATATGCCGGCGTATCTTGCCGTAATTTAATCCGATCCATATCGACGTAATTTGATCAGATCTCTACTGAATGCCATTTTGGTTTACTCTGACCTATTCTGGCGTAATCGGACGCAAAGCTTGATTTATCTCGACTGTAATTCTGGCAAACACAGACCCCGGCAGACTCCGCGCCTCGCGGAACGCTCTGAGAACGCGCGAGAGCACGTAACGAAATCTCGTGCGAACCGCGAGCGCGAATTTATGCGGCCGGGACGCAGAGGGCCGACGGAATAGTCGGAGTGAAAACACGTCGGTTGTATAAATTTCACATCGCGGCGCGCGCGCGCGCGCGCGGGCGTGTGTGCCGCATGCATTACGCGTACATCCATCGCGGCGCGCGGATGCCACGCCCCTGTTACAGGAGGATCGTAACCTATCCGGGGTTGTGGCGGTTAGTATGGTTATCATCGGCCACATAACGTGCACACTCTTGCAGAGGCCGCCGACGTGTAATGCACGTATGCGACCGACCGCGGTGCGCCGGAGATCGACCGGAGCGCTGTGCGAGAGCGTATCTCGTTTGTAATTAGCGCCCGGAACACATCGCGGGAGAGAACGAGCCCGCGTGGGTGCGACGCGACGCGGTGGTGTGGGTCGCGCACGATACGGGTGTGCGCACTCATTGGCTTATTAAACGTGCACGTAATACGGTAATATTTGCGCGTTTCGACGCAATTAAGCGACCGTATCTGTTCGGTTCTCACGAGTCCCTTTCCTTCTCTCTGCCTCCGCGCGCGCGCCCGCGCGATTCGCGATCGGTAGGGCCGAGCCGTGCGTGCCGTGAAATATCGAGCGAAACGGCCGCTCTTAACTCGGGTGAATGTCGATTATTACTGCTGAAGAAAGGCAACCTTCGGCGGGTTCGCGGGTGGTCACGGGTGGTCGCGGGAGCATGACATACGACGCGATAATTCTTCTGTTCCGCTTTCGAAGGGACTTTGTGTAATTTTGACGTTTCTGCCTTTGAGATTTATGCCCGGGTAATTTTTGCCCTTTCGGTTTGTTATTAGTGACCCGTAATGACGTACTTTGTTTTACTCCTTCGCTCCCCGGGATAATCCAAGTTTTGCTAAAGAGAAAAGTTTAACTTCTTGAATGGACAAGAGCTCCATATCCTTTCTATTACCTTCACCAATTTTCTCAGAATTATGAGGTGGAACATTTCTTAAGCTTTTCCGTAGATAATTTAGGAATACTCTTCGAAAGTTTAGCCTCTATGGCATTTATGAATACAAATGTTACCTCATTTTCGTCGCGTTCTGTCCAATGTCACTCGCTCCACTTCTGTCGACGTTAGGTTAAACGTGCTTACGTTTGCTGTTACGAGGCCAAATATCGGGTTGCTGGTTTCGTGTTTGCTTCTCTTCTATCACCATTTGCGTCTCTTTTCATTCGTGGTAGAGAACATAAAGGTCTAGTTGGATGAAAGATTTTTTTTTAGTATTATTCTATCCTGTGAGGATATTGCCAATTTTTTAGATATGATATTCTTAAAAGTTTAATATAATTTGTATCGTTAAGTTATAAAAATTTCACAATTATTAAAATTCCCATTTAAAAAATTTTTAAAAATATATGTATAGAATACAGTGTTATATGGAGTCTCGAATGACTCATCGAGATAAGAAATTATATCACCAATCGTACATAAACTATTCTTGCATGACGGTTTAAGTGTCATTCTAAGTACGCCTTAAGGCGCATTGCCGTTACTCTTATCGGATCACTAACGATGCTGACAACGCTCAGCGGCGACGATAGCAACAATGTTAGCCGTTGCGACTTGAAACCAAAGACGATCTCGACTCAACACGAATGAAAATCGTCGAGTGCACACGTTCCATAGCCTCAGTTCGGTTTCTCTTCTCGACCGTAGTGGTTCGTTCTTCATGCCCAGCTCTCCAATGTTTCGTCATCGATTGGTAATCGCGATTGGCGAGTGATTATTTCTTGATGTCTTACCAATCTCTCGCTTCCCGGATTAGTTGGTGATAAAATCTAACGGCTCCAGGTATCCGTTTCTTTTTCGATTGAAGAAAGCTTCGAATCTATCGTACTTTCTATCATATTATCGTACTGATTAACTTTCTTTTTTTTTTTTAATTGACCGTTAACAGACTCGAGCTTCATTCTTGGTAATCACTTGATAGTGCGACAATGAGTTGCGGTGTAGCTTCTTCGTTCGCACAGGTCTCTGGTCATCGGAGTGAAGTCGTTCGTGCAATCGATCAAGGTTTCCAACAAAAGAAAACCATTCGTCACGATGGGTAGAATATTTGCAAGTCTTCTCGGAAATATGAAGACTGCTTTAAGGAATTATACCATTTCGGTAAACTTTAGCGAGACCATTAAAGATATACTCGTGATTAAATTAATAATTTTTAAATTATTATTTGATAGCCACACTTTCTATCTTTATGGATTCTTAATAATTTCTCACACTTCCTTTTACCACCTTGTCACTTTTCTGCCTGCTTGCGGAATGTTATAATCGCTTCGCAAATCAGCTTTACAAATCTTTATAAACCTAATAACACTTTCGATATTCTTACGCGTCTCTATTTTATACCTCGTCATCCTAACGTCGGAAAAATCAGCTTCTATCTTGGGCTTCTCGCATGACTCTTAAAACTAACGAGGCATCATGGGATAATTAGTTGTCGGAATTCATCAGCTATAATGTTTCACCTTGAGCCGCGAGCGGTAAATGCGTTCGTAAGTAATCTTACTTCTATTTGCACATCATTAAAATTCTTACGTGACCGCGCGACAAAAAAACGCGATCGGTCTACGGTTTTATTGAAAGTAACAGCCGTGCTTCTTCGCGCGATTTAAGTGCAAAGTAGGCTTCCCCCTTTGAAAAAGACGTCACGATACATTACGTCGGTATTATTATGTCGATATTACGATCGATAACTGTACGAGGAAGCAATGGAGGGTGGTCTTTCAAAGCAAAATATCTACTCACGTCGCATACAAATGTTAGAAGTTGTAATACGTGCACTCAGCCATATTTAATGGCGATAACGGCTCCGCTAAATACCGATCCAGCGATTTTACTTCCTTCGGGCAGTGGCGATGGGATGATCCATGGATCGAATCGCAGCATGCAGCGCGATTGGTAGCCTCCGCTTCTACGTTCAAAGATCTCGTGTTCTTTTACGAGTAAATGTGATATAAAATATATCGTTGCTTGCATATGTTTTTTAAACATTTATTATCAATGAGAATTGGATAATTATTAATGAAAAGTTACATTTTAATAAATTGTTTTTATATAATCCAGTTGAATTGTTAAATAATGACAAAATTTGCTTAGCGAGCACATCCTGTATATATTCTGTGTGTTTAATATTTTATGAAGGTTTTACAGTATCGCATTATATGTGTAGCTCAAAGAACCGAACGCACGTACATTCTCCTTCTCTTTCGCCACTTTTTGTCCTGTATTGTCGCAAGGTGAACGAACGAAATGGCTTCTAAGAAGCTGATCGGATCGTTCGTGATTGAATGTCGGATCGGAAGAAACGATCGTATTGTGAGCCGCGCCGCGCGATGGTACCGGGCAAAAATATCGAGACGAAAAGCCGAGAAGTCGTGAAGCGGAACAGTGTCATTTATAAATCATTCGATAGCACGGTCTTTCCGACGGGAATTGTTTCGCGTTCCTCGCCGGAGCTTGCTAACTTCCATCGGTTTTATCCTCCCGTCGTTTTATCCCTTATCCACCGCGTCGAGTGTCTTCCCTTTACTATCGAATCGCTAAACATTTACGACAGACCACGCGCTATATATTTTCGTTTTCGGAGTCATCGACTGCTCTGTCAAATAAATCTTTGTCGTTACCGTCGCCTTTGCCACGCACTTAATGTAGGTTAAGGATGTTTCTGGCTATACAATCTTAGCCAAAAGGTACTTAAATATGAAATTGATACAATTTTATACTTTTAAGAATTGAAACATGCACTAACGTTTACACGTTACAGGTAATATTAATATCTAAAAAAATATTTTTATTTAAAAGAAGGTTATTAAAAACTTATTTAATTTATCTTCAAAATAATTCATTTTTATAAATTGTTTATTCATATATTTTGTATATTAATTAAATAATAGTTTATAACCATCTATTGATTACAGAGTCGTGCATGAACCACCTTAAATGTGCTCATTTCATGTAAATGTCTTAAACAATGTCATTTAATATGATATTTGCCACGTTTCGGTAGTTGACATGCACACTATCTTTTTTCGAAATTTTGCGTTGTATTCCCAGGTAAAAAAGAACGCGAAATCACAAAGATGTCAAATTATTATGTCACTTTAGCGTTATTTTGATGTCAATATAATTTTTGTTTTACCTGGGTTTTTATCAATAACAGTAATGACTTAATGAGAATCGACTTAAACTTTTTTTTAAAAACGTTGCTCAATTAATGTTTGATTTACTTACAAATAAAGTTTCAGAATATTGACAATATTGTTCCTTTATTATTTTATTCATATAAAGAAAATAATGCTGTGTTTTTTCATAAGAACACATGTAAAATTAGAAGTACAATAACTCGTGAATCAGTCAGAGAATCGGCTTTAGCTTTTAATCACGTGTTCAGATAACAAGTGGAAACAATTTATAAAAGTTCTACGGTATTTTCAATGCAACAATGTGAGCGCCGGAACATCCTTAAAGCGACGCGTCGAAAGTACACTCGCATATTTGTCGACACGCCAAGTACGCGACATATATTTTCTTTCATCCATTGCGAGAACGATTTTTTTTTTACGACGCCTGTGTCGATGCGTTTCGTGCTTGATATGACTCTATCTCTGGCGCATATGAATGCGACTCGTTGTGCGCACTGCATCAGGAAGGAAATTGCATCACGCTCGCGTCCGCACTCGCAAAGCACGAAGAACCGGGACACGCGACGGATTTCAAATCCTCGTCGCTGCAAAAAAAATCGCGTCGTAAAAAAAAAAGAACAAGCACTAGAGTTTTGCGCAAGCTCTCGAGCGGCAATAAAAACACCCTCGTGCCAGGTAACGAAAATTATGATTAGCACCGCTCGCCTCGTCGGTTTTCAAGGAGAAACTCTTCTCACGCTGTTTTCCGCCGATGTGTAAAACTTGCGTTCTTCTAATTTACGATGGTTAAGCGGCGCGCAACTTTTAACGCGCGCGAAAGAAATCGTGGCCGGCCGATAAAGGCCTCCGAGCGATATTCGATCGCGTGGAATTCTTCCACGGCGGCGATTACGAATCCCTCCCAGTACGAGATCGCGCGTATATATACGAAACGTCTGAATCGCACGCGTGATTTCCACCGAAAAGAAAGTGATTCCCGTCATCGAGCCGCGAACGACCCCTTCGCCGGTGCAACGATCCTTTCTCCCGCCGACAGAGAAAAAGGGAAAGGTCCATTACTATTTTATGAAAATTCACTCTCGCCGCTTCTCTCCGGCCGTCAGCTGAGCGCTCGAGTGTCAGTTAATGCTCGGTAGAAAGACGCGCGATTGCGCATTTTACAGCGTTTCGTGAAAGGAACTCCAAGGATTCCTTCCTTTCAGTTTTCACGACAACGCGACGTATACGAAATTCTCTTAAGCGCATACAAATGACCTCGCCTATACATATTCATGCCTCCCCGGACGCGCGCGCGCGGCTACCGATGCGGCTTGGAAATAATTACTTTGTCCAAAGGGCGCGAAGGGCTTTATTCGTTGACGTGATCGCGGTACGGAATTTTCTCCCACCGCTCAAAGCTCTTAACGCACGTACATCTCCCGGTATCCCCCAGGATATGCGATATTCAAGGTGGATAGTTGCAGGGGCAAGAGTCACGTAACGTTCTCACGAAAGCCGGATTATCTCGGCAGATAAATGACCATTTTCCAGTTCTCTGTCGTAGAGAGCTGCGCAGCGGCCGCGATAGGGTTCGCAAATGAGCGCCTTATCATTCATTGAATTTGTAACTGGGATAATCTTAAAGCGCTATATAAATATGACATATGCTCTCTATCTACCTGCTTCCGATAAGGTGAACGCGCCTTCGCCGTTGCGTTTTATCAATCGTACCGCGACTCCGATGTGTCGATAGAACGCGCGGTGGGAGCCCGCGCGCGCGTTTGCATATCAGGCCGCACTTATTACTGGAGATTGCACGTTACCTCTCGTTACGTTTTACATGGTGGTGCGTGCAGCAACGCACACATGTACGGGAATATGGTATACTTTAAGTATACCGCAATCGCCGCAGCCGCCACCGCCGCATACGACTGCAAATCTAATTAGTTGCACTTTCGAATTCAGTTGATTATGCATTTTCCCATGGCCTAATCTAGACCGCTCCGTTATGTTAGCCTTGTAACATTTTGCACATTAGTCGATCGATAGTAAACACGCGCGCGGCTGACGGCAGGGACGAGCGCGGAGATTGATCGTTGCCGTAAAAATCGAAGGCGAAGTTCAACACACACCCGCGATTACAGGAATTTTATTGGCGTGTTAACGATTACGTTTACATAAGACAATAAAAGTATCGTGAGTTTGTAGATCGCGGAAGGTTGATAAATAACTCGCGTAAACGTACAGCCGCGTTAATTCGTTCCGCTAAATTTGTTTTGACATTTTAAAGTCATCGGACGTCTCGCACTTGGCTTTTCCTGCCTTTACACGTCGCTCGAAAGTTTCTCGCGATAAATTAAATTTTATCTCTCCCCCTTTTTATTTTTCCGCACCGTGTACTGTAATCATGTCCCGTCTTTGCTCACAGAACTCACCGCCGTACGTCACAGGACGCAAATCACTTGCGTGACTCTATTTTGCTTTCTCCCTTTTTTTGTACTCCGATTTCACCCTGTCGGCCAGCGCGTCTCACTTTTATCAGCGCCAGTGGTCTCCCCTTATCGCTAACAACGTTTCACTGCGCAGCACTAATATTTTTTCCCAACGTATTGTAGAACCTTTGTTTTAGCGTCGCTTTGTGTTTTACTGTTTTCAATTTCTTCTTACGCGGGAAATCTCTCCACAGACGACGTTCTTGCAGAACCACTACCACTTTCTACTTCTTCTTTTCTTTCACGCTGGCTTTGCCGTTCCTTGTCCCGATACAGATTGGACAAAATCTGCTACTTCTAATTCTGTATATTGTTTTTTTTTTTTTTTTTTGGAGGAAATGGTTTCTAATTCTCACATTGTTGTTTTTCATTTCATTCTTTCGAGTACGAAGCTGCGGAAAGGTGCGATCCCGAGAGTGTCGTCGACAGTTTTCTCGCTGGGAAATTTTTTTCGACGTAGGAATCACCGCGACGGCGCATATCACCAGTTTTATCACGACGTCCAGGAATGCGAAGGTTTCTCCTCCCTCGCGGAGATCCCTGCGCCGTCTCAATGTTTTCCTGACCTGGTGTGATGTGCCGTAGTGGTTTTTTCTGCGTCGTCTGTCCGTCATACGTCATGATTCGAGAGAAGATATTCCCCCGTGGTCGAAGATTGCGATATCGTAAGAGATGTATTGGCGCAGCGCATCGCACGAAGATAGTCATTAAGGATTATTGAAAGGCGTCTTTATAGCGTTAGTTAATAATCCATTCTACATTCGAGGAATAGAGCCGAGTGTAGATGAGCGCGGCGCGGGCAAAGATAAATCGATGGGGTTACATCATATTTTCTGTTCGTATCAGTGCAGCGTACAGTTACATGACGAATAACTTGTATTGATTGTATTAATTTTGATGGAGAGATTTTCTCCCACCTGTTTGGGACTTCTATTCAAAAGAGAATTGTAATTTATTCAGCAGAATTATTTATTTATCAGCGCTATTAAATTATTGGGTTCGTTGATTATTTTTGGCAATTACAACGCGATGCAGTATCGCTAGCAAAGTGATTCAGAGGGCGCATATAGTGTAATATATTTATCTTCTGTAGCATTAAAATTGTTAATCCGACAGTGCACATCTGTATGGGCGATTGTATTAATCTTATCGGCCATGACCGACTACACGAGAATTGATTAAATCGCCCCGGACCCCAGCAGACTTGAGCAAACTCGTTTCGAGCGTGGAATCCGCTTATGTCTCATTTCGTCCCGGTTTCGTCGACGCGCGCACGTCTCTCGTTTATTTCTCTGGAGATACCGATGCATCGCGGTGGCTCGCGTGACTTCCGGCGCGTGTACCCGATCGTGTAATCCGTGAAAGATAATTAACACGCGTTCGTTACGCCTTCTCTCTTTCTCTCTCTACCCCCGTCGATTCGCGCCGTCAAAGAAGCGCGCGCGTTCGGTCCGTTTGGTGCGTAATAAATGATCGTGCGGGACCGCGAGGCGTGCTTTTCCGATATAGTAGCTCCTCGCCGACGCAAGCGCGCCTTAATAACGCAATATCGTTCCCCGGAATTTTTTTGATTATCATCGTGAGGTGGGACGAGTTTATTAATGGCACAGTTGCATGTAGCGATACTTTTTTTTCTCCCCATCGTTGCTGATTAATGATGAGAGTCGAAAAAACGCGCGTGTGTCGTATGTTACTTATTGGCACGTTGCATATTTTTCTACGAAAAATGTAACACATGTTGGAAAAAAAAAGACAAGTAATATGTGTGCTTAATTTGTATTTAATACTTAATTTATTCCGCTCTTATTTCCCGCGGGATGCCGGCACGTTCGTTATGATAATGAACATTGTTAGCATACCTCAGGCAAGTATGCGATTATGATTGCCCATCATTATATTTACAAGAGTATGTAAATCAAATAAGTCACATTAGAGCGTCGTGGTCAAGGCCGGCCGTCTTGGCATCGTAGGAAATCGCCTTGCTTGCATTAAAACCGTGTGTCAGATACTCGTTCTAACCGGAGATACCCGCTGAAACATCTAATTACTTTCACGCACAGCCCGCAAAAACGGCCTACATCTCCGATCGCCGCGGAAACGCATAGCTTATCGACGAAAGTCGATTATTCCGACTTTGCGTTTGCCGATCTAAAGCAGGTCGGCTAGCATTAGACACGCTCCGAGGCCCGTAATTATTAACGCGCTGACGGCTAAGCCAAGTGTATCATTTTGTATGCATCGTCACTGCCAGTGTTTAACTTTTACCGCAGAAAATTGCGCGACAAGTATTCTGCGACACGTACATACCGATGGTTAGACTGCTTCTTTCGAAAATTCAACTTTAATGTTTTTAATTGACGGGTAAACGATATGGCAATAATTTACTACTAATAAATATCTATTGTATGAAAACTGTATTCACTTTAATTATTAAAATACTTATTAATTATTTTATTATTAAAATGATTATGTTATTATGTTAAAATTGTGATAATATTCTTCATCAATTATTCAAAATATTAGTATATAATTAATATATTGTTGTAATTTTGTACACGGTATTATGTAAATATGTTTCGCCTTCATATATAAAATATATCTTCAAACTAAAATATCGTCGTGTAACAAAAAAAAATATACGTTTCCGGCCAGGCTCGACTTGCCTTTTTTATTTTCGTCTCGAGTGCGAGTAACACACGTGCGGAAGAGAAAAAAAAATAAGTGACTCCGGTGAGTCTGCTTGTGCAGGAATATACACACAGGGTGACTCGGTGATTTACGACCGGCGATTTCTCGTGCTCGGCCTCTTCTCTCGCGTCTCGATCCGTCCGATAGATCCGGAACAAGGGAGAGTACTCGATAGATCGAGGCGCGATTAACGCGATGGCGAAGTCAATTTCGACCCACGAGGGTATCCGGACTGATTGCAAAAGTCTCCATCGCGCGCGCGCGCTGAACCTTACGGATGTAACGTCGAAGTATCTTATTTCATTACACATCATGTCCGGTATCGAATTATCTTTCGAACAATCGCGCATATATCATATGGCCGAATGTAGGTGTTCTCGAATAATATGCAATAATCGCAGGCGCCAAGTTCAACATTTCAACATACATCATTCAACGTACAATCGACGTTTCATACAATTCTGTTTGCAAATATGGAACCTTATTATAGTAATAATATTTATACTTAAAATTTTAGACAAAGCTAAAAAATTATTTTTAAAATACATAAAGCGATAATTGTCCATGTAAACACCCAAAAAAGTATTTTACATTCAAAGTGATTTTTTTCTATAATCTCTCGTATTCTAAGCTCACTGTTTTTACAAACATTTCTCTTTCAATAAAGTGAAAAATACTTTTCTCTCAATTTCAGAGGATTGTCCATTTCCACTAATGAAGATTAACTTTAATCTTGGTTTAACTCACTTTTCATCTTTCTCTAATTCTCAGGACTAAAAAAAAAAAGAAAGTAAATCAAACCGAAATTGAAGTCAAGTCCACGTTAGTAGAAATGGATAAAAGAGAGAGTAAGAAAGAAGAGTGAAACGGATTTACGATAACGCACGTGGACGGGATGCCATATGTGTTAGCAAACGAGTTTCGTTTTACAGATAAACATATACGCGGGGCCACGCCAAGAACACCGTGAGAAGTCGTGCGCGTTTAAACATTTCGATCGGATTCGAGGGAGACGATTTTCACTCGCGTACATGCGACCGGACTTGACTTTCGCACAAGTCGAGTCAGGTCGAGAGCCAGTGCGAAAATTGGTACGACGCGACGTTCTCGGGGCCTCGTCATAAAACTTTAACGCCCCACGGCTCGCACGGGGAGAGTGTATGTCTTCCCCTTTGACGGAAGTCAAGTACTTTTTATTTATCAGCCAATTCGCCGCTTTTACGTCCGCCCATACACGAGGGAAATACGTACGCGATCTCGTCTCGAGAGCGATCTTCTCTCTGCACTTCGGACCCTAGGGGCCCCCAGGCGCTCCCTCGGCCGCGGCATAATGCAAGCATCATTCTTGTTGTTATTATCATTATTTAGGATCCGCAACCGCTGCGGCGTTTGATCGGGCATCGCTCGATATGAAACCGTTTTAGCGACACCGTAAAGACGCCAGCGACGCGGCACTTTCGTATTCTTTATTTTCCTTCCTCGAGGTGAGACTTTCCTCTTCGGCCGTGCTCGTTACGTGAAATTGGCTTATTTGCAAGCGATCGTGTCGAGCGTAGGTGGTGGTGTGCGACGGCGACATGACCAACCGAAAAAACGTAGCGGCGAGTAAACGCTCTCCCTTGGCGAAACGTAGTCTGAATTACGCTAATTAGCCGTGTCGTCTCGTGCGAGCAAAAAGTTTTGCAGCTGCTACGAGTGTGTGTGTTTTACCGAGTTCTTATTTCGTAATTTATTCTCAAGACATCACCGGGACTATGAGAGTCGGCAAAATATACAACTTTCATTTTATTATTTATTTTAGCGACTACAGACATGTGATATTTTCTCTCTCCGTTCGTTAATTATTGAATGGATTGTAAGAAAAGCCTTGCATTGTTGCGGAGGTCGGCCGATAATAGGTAGTGTAAGACATATTGTACATACTTCGAAACGGAGAGCGATACTTCTATTATTCCGGCTTGTTTTCTTTAAGCGTATTCTTTTGCGCAGAAATATGCATCGCGCGCACGAGCGCTCGAAGATAAGCGCTCGCTTTTTCTATCTTTCTGGGTTACCGTTGTTTGTTATTGCATACGGTCTACGTTAGTTGTTAGGCGCGGAACGCCGCGAGCGATTTACTAGCTACTTGGCAACACGCGACTAGAAAGTTGCTCGTGCTTTGATCGCCCAACATATAAATCGAGCATTGTTCGTATAACTGCCTTGCTTGCCGGTCGCGCCGCGCCGTTTTCTTTCTAATTGCATTCGAATTCCATATTCGAGAGAGTGAGAGAGATGAAGAGAAAGAGAGAGAGCACTTAGATGCGATACTCTTGGCGTTATAAATCGTTCGAGCGGAATATGGAATGCGTTATAATTCGCGAACGTGAACTTGCAATGTTACAAATTGCACGCGCGTTCCGCTTACGATTTAAATCCGTACGTAGTCGCGTTTCTGTAAAAAAAAAAATCAATTCAAATACTTTCATAGTTTAAATAATTGTCTGTAGCGCTAAAATGAATAATAAAATGAAAGTTGTATATTTTGCCGACTCTCATAGTCCCGATGATGTCTTGAGAAATCATATACATTTTGTAGCATGATAAATTTCGGCAACGGAGTTGGTGAATAAATAATTATTTGTCCATTTTGTAGAATTAATCATTTATTTTCGCGACAATTGTATTCTTTGTGCCATTTTTATCGTACCCCTTCATCACCTCTCTGGAAATAGACTTCTAATCAAAATGTAACCGTTGACTCATTCACGTTTTAAGACGTTCCATTCCTAGTATCTTAACTGATATGCTTTTGAAATGAGATTCTAGTAACGATAAATATATTCGAGCCTTAGGGCGCGATCGGCCGTGCATTATATAGCACGGACGTCGCAGACAATCGGAAGTCGCACTTCCGACAGACAATTTGCGCAAATGGAAATTCGACGGCGCGATGGATTTTTGCACAATATCTGCACGATAAAATAAAACATTCCGTAATAAAGCGTAATAAATGGCAGAAGCAATGCACTCCGTATCGTGAATACACAATAAGAATGTAATTTGAATAAATCGTATGTACATACATGAATACTTAAAAGTCGTCGAATTTGCGTGGAAATTCATTAACCTTTAGAGGACCGTCAAATTACACGTTATATATCAGTATTTTTTTTTTCTCAAAAATTTATATACATATATGTCAATCTGCTTATACAAAGTGCTTGTCAAACCTCGAGCCACTATAGTAGCTTTGTGGTCCTGAAAGGAGGAGAAAAATGAAAAATTTTCTAATTTCAAAAATGAAATATTTATATGGATTTTTGAAGTGATGATTACGATTACGAAATCAGATTTGAATATTTTTAATGATTTGATTGATTAGTATATTGCAGAAAAAAACCTTATCGCATACATAGAGAAACAATACTTGATTGGCAACACGTGCTTGGGAAGGGAGAAGAGAGATCGCACCGCGATCCAATCTCTGGTTAATATTATTAACAATATTTAATATATGTTTAAAGTACTCAGACACATATATATATATTTTGTATATACTTAAAAGGTAGATAAGTAATTACGAAGCCATTATAGTGGCTTTGCGGTCCTCTAAAGGTTAAACAAAAAATAAATCGATTTTCACTTTCGCTTTTTATCCAATTCTAAGTACAAAATGGAAATGTGAGCAATATAAAAAAGAATTAGTTTCTGCGCTGAAAATTAATTAATTTACCACTTTAATATTTCAAGAACGGTTTTTCTACGGGAGAAAAAATAATAGTACGAATCGTGCCTTCCGTATCGATTTGTATTGCTAAATCGCCCTGCGAATACACGCGGAGCGATAATAATGGTCCACGTCGGCGGGATGAATACAGAGACGGAGGGAATCTGATTTCTCTCCGATCTGAGAAGAGGAGGCCAGCTCGGGGAGGAGAGAGAAACGAGAGGGAACGAGAGGTGCAGAAGATGGAACGGGCACGTTCTTTTGCCCTGCAAAGACTTTTGCCCTGCCTAAGGACGGGATGTAAAAGACAGAGTCATATTAGACTGATGGACGGACGGTGGAGTTATTAATTCTGCCTTTAATGAATTCCCATGCCGTTTTGCGTTTAGCCCCTGGTCTTAAAAGGCGTCAGGTCCTTTAAATGCTAATTCAACTGGATCCCAATACCGATTAATTGCCCGCTCATCGATTTCGTCGTCCGTTTTTCGTAACGTAAAATAACACGGACCGCCAGCTCTCGCTTTTACATTTAGCCGATTTAGCTGTCTGTCGCTCGTGCGCGCGCGCCCTTAATTGAATTTCTCCCATTTTGTTTGTATCGAGAGTCCGTTTCGCAAGTCTCTGCATGCTTATCGATTTCGACCTGGCATTTGTATTATGTATCGCGCATTTGCAGTTACATTGTCTTTAAATAGTTCGCGGTTTGAATTCGACGCATAGAGGACTATGACCATGTTGTTTTTAAAGTGATACATGTGAAAATTCATTTTATTGCGTCATCGAGAGGGAATTGTAAGTGGCACGGCACAGAAATGGCATAGATAATCGTGAAATATGTTGAAAGATATTACGGGCATTTAATTATTAATCGATTTGCTTGCAAAAGCTGCCGGCATGACTTTGCATTTGTTTTATGTATTGCAGCTAATATATTTCTGGATTAACAACATTGAAAGTTCTAGAAATTCGTCTAGAAATTGAAATCTACGATTTATTTTACGTGTATCTAAACTGTTACATTTACATTAATATAACTTATGGAGTAAAAGTTATCATCCTAAATTTAATATAAGAAGATTATAGAATTTAATATAGAGGATTATATGTATGGATTCAAGTTTGTAAGAATTATCATAATCACAAGTCTCAGGATGTAAAGAGAGAGATTTGCGCAATGAGGTAAATAATTTCAGAACACGGGATCTTCGGGAACGCGTTCTCGATCAGCGTGTGACAGAGAGATGAACAGGAAAAACAAATATACTCTCCAGTAGACGCAATGAAACACGCATCAATATCTCGATAACCGACAGCTCGGATTTTCCAAGGCGGTTAATCGCCGGGCTTACATCTTCGTTAGGCCCGCTTTATCATCCGCGGGCTTGATTAAGGTTCTTTATCAAGCAACGTCATTACTCCGTTTACTAGACTAGCGGCCCCGAAGAAAACGGCTCGGTGTGTATTTAACGCGGAATATAAATTACCTTATCGGCCCGCGTCGCTCTTCTCTCTCTCCCCCCCCCTTCCCACCCCCTTTAACTTTGAATAAACAGGCGCGTATGTACGCGCTTCGCGAGAGCGCATTCAGCGATACGAGTGCGCGCGAGCAACTTGTTATCTCGCGAAACACGCGTATATACGACGAACGCGAGCGCGAGCTCAGGCTCCGTGACCGTGATCCCGTGGCGATTATCCGTAGGATCCATTGCGGATACCTCGTTGCCGAGCTGCAAGGGGAGGAAGAGAGCGAGAGCATCGATCGTAGATCACCGGATCACCTGCGTTCGCGGTCATTAGGCTAATGCGGGGTTATATGGGCTCCCTCGATGCTTATTTCCGCCTAATCAATCGTCACTGCTGACGTCATCCGACGCAGCAGCACTTCTTCTTGTTGCTGCACCGCGTACGGACGCGATGAATCGATTTATTTCTGCATACCGACGATTTGTTACGCGGACCGCGTAAAAATCACCACGCGTTTCATGGTGCCTGTACACCTACTTGGAGCCGCGAAGTGATTACTTTTTACGACTTGTATTTACAGTTGGACACAATTGTGTAATTTCAATATTACACATTGATAATAGATGTACTGACGCGTAATTTTAATTGATTTCATCCAAAAAAAAACATTTGGATAAACGCGAAATCTCTAAATCTTAGAGGATTTTATTCTTATATTGATCTCAAGAGGATTCCTCCGAAATCAAGAGAAAAATAGTAAACAAGAGTAGAGAAAACAGTATTTTTCACGCTATTGAAAGAGGAATATGTTTGCTGTAAAACATGAAGCTTAAATATGAGAGCTTAAATAGGAAAAATCACTTTGAACATTAAATACTTTTTTTATGTTTTTTTCATGACTTGAAAATTAGTTGAATTTATTTTAATCGTTGTAGCTCTAAAGAAGTCTCGTATGTATATTGTGCGACTTTTATCCTCAAGATATACTGGCTTGATTAATTCTATACTTGCGAGGCCATAAATTATCGGGAATAGCAATCTGATTTATGCGGATGTACGCTGGCAAAATGATAACTTGAGCTATTAGTCGTTGTTCGTAGCTAATCGGCGGAAGCACAATGCAGGACGTTAGGGATGTGCGGCATAGTAGACTTCTTGGTCGTTAAGGCCGCACGAGGAAGAGATTCTACCATTATCCGTTCGTTCCTTCCCTGAGTATGTATGGCTAGAAAGAATGCCAATGCATCCTAATGAATGTCGATTCGCCGCGAAGATATTAAAGATATGTATACACGCGCGGGCCTCTGTGGCCGACAGTATGGGTTGCGTGGCCGCGACTGGGTATCCCGAGTCAATAGCGTAAGTGGAAGCCTTGAAATTAATCTAGAATCATTTTCTACAACTGCGACAAAAGTTGTATCGCTGATAGACGCGCGACGGAAATCGCCGATAAAAAAAAAATTTATTACAAAGAATTAGTTGACTCATAAAAGGCTCACGTCACGTATTTACTTTATGCGTCAGCTTCAAAATCCGGTATCAGATAAATTAAGCGAGCATTAATGGCGTAATGTTTAATCAATGGATTCTTATCTGCATCGTCGATTCGATAAAAGGGAACAAAGCGGCACCCAACTTTTCCACAATGAAGTGGCTGTTATTTGGAGGTGAAGAAGCCCTCCCTTCGTCTACGCCACTGACCCTGCAGGATCTGCGCGTAGTGTCGAAAGAAGCTCTCGTGTGTAAAGTGTACACGCAGGGTGCGTCAAACGGTACCGCAGGAATTTACGGAATTCCAAGGTTCTTGCACAGGCTGCGGTGCCGCGACGCTACCGCGGCGGCGGCGGCGGCGGCGGCGGTATCGATCGATCGACCGATCATTGAACGAACGTACGAAGCCTCTCGGAAACTTCCCAATTACGCGGCGAGGAAGCGCCGCTCGTTCGGAGGAGAGAAAACCGGGAAGCGCGGATGCACAATGGTCGGAAATGCACGGTGGCGGCGGCCACACGTGTCAACGTCAAGATTTATGCGCTCTCGCATGTCGCGTACACGACACTCGTCACGCCGAAGATTTTAATGCGCTTTTTCTACTCCGACGGGCAAGCTACATATTACCACTTATATTCCTTATGAAAATAGCTATTCCCTAAAGTTGTTTCTTTCAAGATTAATTCGTCCGCCGCGTCCTTTTGCGGCAATCTCGGTTTTTAATTTATTATTTATACTTTATTAAAATATTTGCGGTTGAGCAAATTTATTCATAAATCGAAAACAAGATGGAGATGTGCTTCTTTCATACTTTATTTATGTGCATGAATATTTTAGTCAAATTTGCTTCGGTGGCAGAATTAATTGCGCTCAGGTTCTATTTTGAGGTACTTTACTTACTCCGTGCAGCAAATCTAAAATTAAGGGAGATAAAAAGTGAGACACCTGTCGGTAAATTTCATCTCGCGCAATTAACATATAGGTGGATCGTGTGCGTCAGACTTTGCGTCGACTTGGCTCGGGCACACCCAGCGTCTAAAAAACAAATTACATATTTTAATAATACATTAATCCATATCGTTACATAAGAGCGGATTGCTTATACGGATATCGATGCTTACATTGAATACAATCTTCATATTAGACAAAAGAAATTTACGAGCATGAACGATCGTATGAAAGAAAAAATAATGGGAAGAATAGATCCTGTGTGATTATCTGACTTTGTGATCACAATATTCTGTTTACATACACGTCTGCTCATCAAGTCTTTTTGAAGGCGCGAAGCTAAACTTGCCTCTTACGAGCGAGCTTGTATTACGTAAAAGTGTTGCGAGCAGCATCATTGCTTGTGCTCGAGTCGACATAAAGCGGCGCGCATATCCAACATTATAATGCTGATCTCTCCACGTTGCTCTTATTCCGCCTCTTTTTTCTCTCTTTCCCTCTCCTTCTACTCGCGCGCCAGCCTCGCAGTGGGTTAACGAAGAAAGTATGTGGTGTAACCCACTCGAACTTACGTACCGGCGAAGCGTGGACCGCGTGTATATAAAGTGTGGGCAGAGTGATCCGGTAGCCCACGTGTTCTATCGGCGATTAATCCGCCCCGAGATAGGAAATCGATTTAAACTTGCCTTGCCTCAACCGCATGCATTATTGAGCAATATGACTCTTGATATTTATTTTCTCTATCGATAGAATTTTTAATGAGAGTTCCGAAAAATCTTTTATTTATATTTTCAATGTATCAAATAACTTCATCAATCACAAATAGGAATTTCAAAATATTTTTTTAAGCAAGATAAATTTGTTATTAATGCAGTGATAGAAATCTTGAGAAATATGTCATTAATTCTTAATGCATTAATTTTATATCGACGCTTATTTGGATTTTTTGGACATCTAGAAGTTTCTATTTTCATTCTCCCAGGATTTAGGGTTATCTCTCACATTGTTATAAATAAAAGTGGAAAAAAAAGAAATATTCGAATCTTTAGGAATAATTTGTGCACAACTTTGAAAATACTTTTTAAAAATTCCGATCTTCTAAATTGTATTTTTATAAGGAGACATCTGTTTGTTGTGTAATGTTATTGAATATCGAATGCCGGATGGTGAGATTAACAAGAAATTTTTAATAACAATAATTGATTACTATCGATATGCATTAGAGCGGCGTCGGCTAGATTCGAAGTATAACGATAGTAAATCGAGATCGATAGTTTCTCTTACGTTAAAGTATAGCTAAAGTATAGCTTTGGACCAGAGATAAGGACGACAGAGTAGTTCGCTTCGGGCGATAGTTTCTCGTTATAATCTCATCGATCAGCGCGTCGCGTCGCGCCGATCGAGGAAATCCGTGATATTTTACGGGAAGGATTTTCAAAACCGATGGGGATCCGTCCGGAGGATTATGAGATCGCGTGTAAGAAGAATTAGGAATCGCGCGCGCGTAAGCGCGGGATCCTCATAAAATGGACCGTAAAAGAAAGAAGGGTTCCTGCCTTTTTCGCATCTCCTTGTAAATGACCCCTTGATTCTTTCTTTCCTTCTTTCTCCTATTATCCGTGCTCATTGTTCTCTCTCCATAATTTAACATTCCCATGAGATGCGTGCCATCTCGCTTTCTTCAGGATGTCCATTCTGAGATCCTATTCCTAAAAAAATCTTTTCCAGCTCGCCGTGCGAATCCATTAAAGACCGTAATTATGTCTTCCATTTATCAGTCAGTCGCGTTTACATCTTCTACACTATGTAACCGTAGGTGTCAAAATAGTATAATTACTTTACGTATTACTTCTCACCGTTTCGCAGACATCCATGAAAGTAAATAAATCTTCACATATTTCTCGAAAATGTTTCATTACAGTTCCGAGTTTATCCACGACAATGGACCGATAAACTCAGCGTGGCAACGTAATTCTGCCGTTGACAGGCCGAAAAATTCAATAACTAATAATGCGGGCGATCTCGCGGCTGGCGTTGGTTATGCAATCGCAATGAAATATCGGAAGACATTACGAAAGACCGCGGCAGCTTGTTTACTCGAAGTGCGCGAGATGAATCTTCGCGGAAGGCGCTACGTGCGTGGAAGTATCACTTATTCATGTTCTTTCCTACAACGTCGCTGATTGCAGGAATTTCCGTCTTCCTGCCGGCACGCCTTGTACGCGACGCGGATTAATTAAAATTACGAGATGCAATTAGCGGTCGTTACGTGTCGACGTATTATTCGGTGAAAGTGTTGAGAACCTCGACCTATCCGCGCGCGCGCGCGCGCGCTCGAACGGCCGCGGTCGGCACCATTAATCTCGCGAACTATTTTCTTTTTTTTTTTCCTCTCCGCTCGTCGGTCGGGGCGCTTATCTCGCGCGGATCTACCTTCCGATACGCGCACGCGTAATAATGCGGATACGAACTATGAAACTATCGGCAGATATCGTAAACGCCTCCCTCCGTGCACCCCACTGCGCCGCGACGTGCAACGCGTTGAAACGTCGTGTATAAATTATTAATGGGTGAAAATATCGCGCGCGTGTCAAAGTCAAAGATGTTCGACGGGGCGATGAGTTGCATGTTTCGCGATTAACGTGAAGAACGTTCAAGAGCAATAAATACATCCGATCGGGCAAGAAAGAATTACTTTGCGGCGCGGTATCCATTATTTCAGCCAGGTTTCTGAATAAAGAAATTTAATATCTAGAATTTTTTACTTGTAAACAACGATGAGAGAAGATTGATCTTTAATTTAAGAAGATTAAACTTAAATTGCTTTCGCAATTTGGGGGGGGG
>VBVR01000251.1:0-37959 GCA_011638315.1 Tetramorium parvispinum | reverse complement strand
CCTCAAAAGGATTCTTCTGAAATCAAGAGAAAAATAGTATAAACAAGAGTATTTAAAAGAGAAAAAAGTATTTTTCATTTTATCGAAAGAGGAATTTGTTTGCTGTAAAACAATAAGCTTAGAATAAATGAGGTTATAGGAAAAAATCACTTTGAAACTAAAATACTTTTTTTCGAGTGAGTATTAAGATGTTCGGATGCGTTCAATTTTACAATCAACCTATCGATGTCTGACCGTTGATCGAATAGATTCCGAGATTTAACGTCACACGCGCATGCCATGTCGCCGCAATAATCTCGCACGGTAATTAGGATATTCGTGGGAACCTCTTCATTAAAGGCACATTAAAAGCGACGTGGCACGCGGAAAGACGCGCCTACGGAAAGACATAGCGCTAGCGGAAACCGGTCCCGGAACTCGCGGCGCGGCGCGGCGCGCGCGGTATCGCGCGATTTCTATGGATTATAAGGGGAAATAACACCGCGCTTGTATTCCTATTTATAGCTAGTTCCGAGCCGCGTGCACGCGCGCAACCCCATGCTTTTTCCCCCGGCCTTTCCGGCTCCGCGGTCCCCGGCGCATGTGTGGACGCGCCTTTAAAAGGACACGCACGAGTGTGTGCGGCGCGGCGGTTCACGTCCAGCGGCGTAGGAAACTCATATAACAAGGCGAAACCTACGAGATGCGTAAAATCCGTCCCGTCGTAAAACTCTCCCCGCGGGGATTACTACGTGCCTCGTCTCGCGTTTTTCGATCAAAACCGCGCGCGCACGACACGCACATATTCGCGCGCGCATAAACGCGGGCCGGATATCGCTCATGCCCGTTGCCGTTAAGTGCTGCCGTTGTTGTTGCGCTACGAGTATTTCGAGGTCTCGCGTGATTGAGGCGGTCTCGAAAAGCGTACGCATAAATCAAAAGGCAGGCCTACAATTATTAAATAATTCCGATCTTACGCGCGCGCCGGTCGTGCGGACCCGCTAATGATAATGGCGGGGGGATAGCCGCTATATATACAATAATAAACAATTCTCTCATGTAAATTGCAGGGAACGCCGGGCTCTCTCTTTCACTCTCGTGCGTTTCGCGTTTCGATCTATATACGCGGCTCAGTTCCCAAGCTAATATGAAGCGCGTCGGAATCCCGCGCCGCACCGATCGGAGGAAACTACCCGGCAATCCTGGCATGCGTGCGCCGCAGAGTAGTCATTACGCCCATGTAGACGATAACTAGATGATTAATTTATTATCGCCTTCCTACGAGGGTTCACCCAGTTACCCTATGCGCCCAATAGGTCAGTGCGAGAGCCGCGCGCGCGCGGCTCGGCTCGGCTCAGCCCCGCTCGGCGGGGGAAAGTATCGATTTTGCATCGTACGAGCAACGCGGTTGCACGCTCCAACGTCTCTATCCGCTCGCTCCGTAAGCACCGCGCGCGGTTGCGGACCGGAGAGAGAGAGAGAGAGAGAGAGAAAGAGAGAGAGAGAGAGCGGACGTTTATTGTACGTCACGTATATAATAGCCGGCCAGATTAAATCTCCCCGCGCCACGGATAAGCACGCCCGCGTTTTACACGCTACCGTTGTCGTCGTTATAGCCGCCGTTGTTGTCGTTTATCGGCAAAGATGCGCGATGTACCGTGATCGCAGGGAGGCGAATGATGCGGGGTTGCCAGGGGTTTATATACCATGTCCAGTTATCGCTTTGCACAATAATGATGTGTATTAATATTTCAAAGATCGATAAGTCCGCGTACCATTGACAACGGCCGGGGCGCGTATGAAATTATGAAAAATGTGTGCGGCGCGTGGGGGCACCGTTTCGCGTAGTTCGCGCCGTTGATTCGATTAAATGATTAATTTAGGTCGATCCACTTTTGCAGTAACGATGCCCGGTGTCATTGAAATTGTCGTCCCGCGGACGGTTTATTAATTATTGAAACACTTGCCAGGGTTTTCGCGGCGGGCGCGTCGTTATTAATTCCAACAGAATTTCCAGCGATTATTACCTGTAATTAAATTATTTCAATGGATTTTTAATAAAGGCACCGCGCGCGCGGTGACCGACGCGTTACCGTAAACTTTGACACCGTATAAGCGGATTGATGAGCCCGCCAGTTATGTATGCTAATTTAAAATTGAAGTCATTACTCAACGTTGCCGTGTATGCGCGGACGGGCTATTGTTATGCGGCTCGCTTGTATCGGACACCGTAATAATAATAACGGCGATAATAATGATCTGCAAGTGCTGGAATAACGGGGACTTTGTGTACCCAAACGATGGAGTTTCGAGTGCATCTGCAAGAACCGACCTCTCATCGTCTTTCTTCAATTGGGCAGCGTATTATATCAGTCTCGTGCTCCTTTCAAGTGTATACAAAGCGCGAGAAACGGTTTGTCATTTTTAAAGCACACTTAAAAAGAAATAATTTTGATATACGTACACTGAGAATCCTATTTTGTTGTATGAACAAAAATCTCTTGATTGATATCTCTTGATTGAACAAAAAATTTAATTAAATTTTGTTTGAAAGATTTGGTTGCTCACTTTTTGTTCATACGACAAAATAGGATTCTCAGTGTAGAATCCTCCAAATCTTAGAGGATTTTACTCTTATATTGATCTCAAAAGGATTCCTCTGAAATCAAGAGAAAAGTAGTATAAATAAGAGTATTTAAGAGAGAGAAAAATATTTTTCACTTTATGGAAAGAGGAATATGCAAAACAGGGAGCTTATGAGATTATAGGAAAAATCACTTTAAACGTAAAATACTTTTTTTGGATGCAGTCCTTACTAAAATTATAATTTTTCATATACACATATATGTGATGAAATAATTGTTATCTTTTCATTTTTCTACTGGTTCAATATTTTTACCGTCTCATCGTCTCATAGAATTATGAATTGTGTGACCGTTGTCACACTTACAATACAATTCTTTCATTGTGTATAGGAGAAAGGGCTTCGCGCCTCATAAAGATTTCATTAAGCCATTTCATCGAGTGCGTATTGTTCTGTCCGTTGCGCGTTGAATTTTACCCGTCGTAGAAAGTGAGCCCGTCGATTCCCATAAGTATCGTTGGTCGTAATCTAAGACCGTCCCCGACTAGGCATGTGATACGAAAACTTGACACCGAATATGCACGCTTCCAAGGCCTCTTATCTTCTTATCATCCGACACTATTGTACACACCGCCTATCTCGCACGGCAGCTCCTTTATCCCTCTTTGATTTTATAACGTTACGCCGTTGTCGCGCGGTGGTTTAATAGCCTAGGAAAAAGTCCGCGACGATAATGATCGTATCGTGTGACGCTACTCGCGCTACTCGCAGGCTAAATCGTAATTTTCTCAAGGGTGTCCCTTTATATCGTGTATCGTTTGCGTTTAGCGATGCAAGTGGAATTTTACACGCAGTCGCATTCTTTCATTCGACGCGCGTTGATTTTGTGTCGGGAGGGAGCGGCCGGGTCTCTTAAACGAAGCTGCCATAAAGCTGCCTTCAAGGCCTGGATCTCTAACGATCGTGCGAATGGAAATCTAAACTACCACGTGTCGAAAGAAATAATAACGAAGAGCTGAAAAGCTAGGATATCGAGCGACGCTTTATTCACACGCTTTTTACCATTGTTTCGGGGCGAGAGAGCGAAATTATTTAATAATATGTACACATTCACGCGATATTGCAGTAACATATTTTACGCCGGCGATTGGGTTTATTTCCTTGTCGAACGATAAGAAGATTAATGTGCGCCACGGCCAAATTATAGCGTGCTAATTCGCAGCTGCGAAGGAGCGATAGCATGGTTGTGCAGCCTGAACTTGGGATTTTCGAGACTGGAAAAATAAAACGACGTTAATTCCGGTTGGCCGAACGGGACCGATGGTTCTTCCCTACGAACTACGATTTCCTGCACGATTCGCGAATGATTCCCGGAAAAAAGTCGGCCGGTGTGGTCTCGTTCGGCACGCACTGCGCTCCGCAGGGAAAGGCGAAGGGCTCGGAAGAAATAATATTCTCTTCTAACACGATATTCTTCTAACACGATGTTTCTTTCGAACAATAGTTAACAAGTCACAGTTAATACATTATTAATATACAGACAATTTAATAATATCAGTTTCTGACAAATGTAGATTTTAACTGCTGAAAGTTTCTCATACTTATTTTTATATTTTTTCAAGTTATTTCCTGGACAAAAAGTCTCAAAGATATTCTCTGATATTCTTTGTAGGAATATCCTTTCACTTTACACCTCAGTAAAGCAAGATTTCCCGGTGCACGTGTCACGTACTCGGCGCGAGATGCGCCGGAGCCAGAATCTAGATCTGATTTTTACGCCTCTCCGCGCCGGTAATGTACGTTATTTTTCCCCTCCCCTCTCCGACCGGCGAATGTAGCGCGCCTCGTTTCTTGAATTGCACTTTATTTATGCGATCCTCAATGATCCCGAAGTAGAGATAATCTCGCAGGAAGGCACGCCGCGCAAGACTATTTCCCCGCGGAAATATCCTTACGTTAACAACCCGGGGTAGCGTGGAGCCTCTCGGGGTCCACTCGGGGAATCGTCGTCTCATCGCGTCGCCGGAGAGGTCAGCGTCGTCCTTTCTGCGATTTTATTGACGATGGCGAGGCGCGGAGTAGCGCGCTTTCCTCGCACGAGGGATTCCAGTTTTACCGCGACCACGTTCTCGCCGCATTCTAAAATTTATGATATTTTCGATCCTTTTTTTTCCTCCTTTTTTCCCGCCCATCCGACGAGCGCACACCGCGCGTTTGCGTGCGCGGTGCCGGAAGCATATCGCGCCGATAGATCTAACGGTGAATTAGCGCGGATGAAAGAGGATTTTTCTTTCTCGTTGCAGATGCTGCGGTCGGCGGATCACCTTCTTCTGCATCCGAGCGGCGAGATCGCGCTCCGATTATGGTGAGTAAATCCCCTCCCTTTTATACAGCACGCTAGCCTCGTGAGATAAATTATTTATGACGCGCGCTGCGCGGTCGGTGGTATCGATCTATCGAGACAGTGGGATCGATATGGTTTTTCAACGAATTCGCGCCGACGAAAACGTAACGGTGCATCGCGTTCCTACGGCCAATTCGACAGTTTCTTCGACGCATACGCGCATCGCCGATCGAACTTGCTGCATTGCACCCCAAAAAAAAAGTATTTTACGTTCGAAGTGATTTTTCCTATAATCTGATGTTCTAAGCTTCCTGTTTTACAGCAAACGTATTTCTCTTTCAGTAAAGTGAAAAATACTTTTTTCTCACTGTAAAAAATTAGTGTAAAATTACATGTAATTTCGAGACACACTTAATAGTTTAAAATTTTTTTTTCTAATTTTGCTAATAGTTGTAAAATTCTACGTATTCATAATTTTGCAGTCAGAAGTAAAAATAAGTTGTTAATTTCTAATACATTTTTTATATTGTATACATTGTAAAAAACAAATTAAGGAATTATTTTTATTTTTATTCTGCAAAATTAGAAATAAATTAATTTAAAACTATTAAGTGTGTCTCAAAATTACTTGTAATTTTACACTAACTTTTTACAGTGCTCTTAAATATTCTTGTTTATATTATTTTTCTCTTGATTTTAGAGGAATCTTTTTGAGCTCAATATAAGGGTAAAGTTCTCTAAGATTTAGAGGATTCCATATATATAAAAGAAATTTTTTTTTGGGTGTGCCACGACGAATTTATCATTCTTCGAATATTCGCCGATAGATTTAGTTTATAAAATTACCTCGTATGCCGTCAGAAAAATTTCTATGCTCGAATCTCGCGTCGGGGAAAACGAAAAATTGAATTGTGCAAATCAGTTTTCAGCTTTATTCAATTTTACACGAAACATCTCTTACGTCTGCCCGAGATAAGAACGATGCTCTGTCTCGCAGATTTCCTTTGGATCGTCGCTATTCCCAGCATTATCTCCCTACGCCACTTTAGACTTACTTTTCTCTCAGAGATATACGCACGATGAAACATGACGCGAAATTTGCGCGATATATCCAGCGCGCGCGAGACGCTCGAGGAACGTTCATTGTCACTTGGCGGCCGATATGGAAATCGCGCTCTATACATTATGGAGTATCACCACCCACCTAAAACCGGCCTGCGTTGCGTTATGCGCCCGGTGTTGCCTTTGTAACCGATAGTAACGCAACTATTTCTCCACTTTTTTTTTCTCTCCCATCGGAAACTGGGACAGCCCACGGTGGGTTATATCATTTGCCTTGGATTACGCGATTGCTCGTTAACGCGCGCTCGCATTGCGCAAACCTTCACCCACGGCACTGTTAAATATTAATTACGGTCCAGCGGGTAATCGCGCTAATTCTCGATATCGAGCGGGCCAATGTGTCCGTGATTTCACTCCATTAGCCGCCTTTCGTAAATTACATCTGTCCACCACGTTTCGCGGATTGTACGGTCGGAGAAATTTGATCCTTGCCGCGAACATTCGAGGCGGCGAGATTTAAGCGCCGAGAATAACGCACCCGCTGTAAATTTAAATGCGCAAACGTCTGCGGAGAGATAACGCGCGTGTATCGCTCGTCGTCGTCGTTCGATTCGCCCGCAGGTTGACTGATCTCGATTTACCGTTACCACTCGGCGGAGACGAGGAAGAGAAGACTCTCGGGCGGTTGCTCTAATCTTCCGGTACGCTCTCGTCTAATTAGCCCTTTCGCCGCGAAGGGCGTGCACCGTAGGTAACTTCTTTACGGGAATAATGATGTAAATGACTAACTGTCTTTCATAATTCCCTTCGCGTTTCCACGCGGCTTCTCTCTCTCTCTCTCTCTCTTATTTTTAGTCGATGTTATGTAAAAACGAGCTAACTCACCCGGCGAAGCCTGGTTTTGAATAAATTAGGTTTAAAGCGCGGCGTTTTATGCTGCCGGGGCCCTCAGCGCGGTGTACATAACGTATTTCTTTTTAATTTTGTCAGCCAGCGCCGACTCGGCGTAACATTGTCCGCGTAAAGAGCAGCTGTCACGCGAATATATCGTGTAATACTCCATAGAAATGTAACCGCTGTTTTATCGTGCGATTATGCTTCCTGTTGACACGGGAAACGTTTTAAATGGGGGATGTTTAAGCGTTTCGAAACAGATGGGATTGTGCATTATTTTCTGTCATTCTCGCGACACACGTTACTATCTCCTCGAATACGAAAGGCCGTTTCGATTGCGTAACTCATCGGAACTTTACATTATATACGTGCAAATAGAGATTGCAACTGCAGTGCAAAGAAAAATGCTACGCTTAATATAACGTTACGGCTATTTTTCTCACTAGACTTTTATCAAGGACGGATCCGAGATCTTGATTTCATGGTATTTCTTTTTAACGATTCGTGTCAAAGAGTGATACGCGCCTTTGAATACGGTCGACAGGCGGGTAATCGTGAAAAGCGGCTGCGTTTCGCGCGCGTTCCTAAGTGAAATATTAAGCATTACCGCGGCGCTCACGTGAGTGGAAAGCACGCGAACGTAAACTCGTATACACAGGCCTGCTGCAGCAGGCCTCGAACGAGCAGGCCGAGGAACAGTATCCACGACGTTGGTAAAGGTACGTTCACCTCCTTCCGCTCGCGTTCGAGACACGTGTTTAAGATCACGCGCCGCGCCGGTCTTATTAAGCCGGTCAATCATTACCGTGTGTTGATTGCACTGATTGCTTTTCGGTCGACAGGTTCTATCACGGTATGCCCGCGTCACGGTGTTACGAAGATTATAGTTCGTAACGGCCTTCATTATAATTTGAAGAATTAAATATTTAACCTTAGCTCGAAAGCATCCTCTGAGAGCTAATGATAATTTGTATAAGAGAGATGTTCAGTTATGTGGTAAATACACGTGTTGGTCTTTTTAAACTGGTAAATTAAATTACGATTAATTATATATTTTTATTATATATCCAGAGGAATAAAATAGTGCAGTTTGGAAAATTTTTCTAATATCTTTTATGATATACAGGGTGGTTCACATAACTCTTTACAGCTCAATATCTGGAAAACTATGCCATCGATTTTAAAGTTTTTGGTCTTGAACTGTATGGGTCTGAAGGGCTTTCAAACGTGAATAGAAGTAGGTCCTTAAACCCTGCGAGGGTGGGATGGGGGGCTAACTTAAAAATTCTAAATTTTATTTTATAATTATTAATTATATTTACTTATAGATTATAACACATAATATATATTTTCTGATATAATTTTTTAAATTTGTACAACAATTAAAATTGAACAGAATACATACACATATCAAAAAGTTGATTTAAGTGTCTAAGATTTGAAAGCTCGAAATTCAACGTTAACAACGATTGAGCATCGCAGGATTTTCATCAATGCCGACATCATTGACATGACATCAGTGCGTCTGTCATAGAATATATTCGCGTACGTAGATCGCGCATACAGATAACCGCACGCGTGCTTGCACGCGGACACGCGCGCGTGCATAATAACGCGTGTATGCGCGATACGTGCATTCTCTCGCGTGTGAGTCAGACAAATGGAATTTCGTGACACGCGATACCAAACCGCGGCGGTTTATTAACAAGTCATCCGGGACCGGGTAACTCTCCTTGTAACGTTCGCCGCCGTCGTGCGTTAGAAGTCTCTCCGGCGTTTCGAATGCACGCATCGATGCGTGGAGAGGTGCACGCTCGGAGCGACAAGACTCGAGCGACGATTCATTTTCCACAATGCAGACAGTTCAGCGGCTGCGTGTCTTACATGAATATCGGATTGGAAAGAAATTTGAGGCGCTAGTAATGAAATCTAATTAACTCGTTTTTATATATAGATACCCTATCATTTTGATAATAGCAATTTTTAATTTTTTGTAGATCGCTCCTTATCGCTAGAAGGACAATAAAAAAAAATTAATAACCTTGACATACTCTCTTAAAGTCAATCAATGAATATACACTGATTACAGTGATAAGTATAGTACTGAATTTATTCACTACGTAATCAGTGTACATTCGCTGATTGACAGTGAGTTTCACTGATTGACTTTAAGAGAGTATCTTTTGTGAAAAAGAATTTTTTTTCTTAAACGAATTAAAGCATCTTAAACGGATTTTGAAAAGAGATATTAATTTGTTCTCAAAAAGAGAAATGTCAATGATAAAAATATAAAATTGTTGCAAAATAATAATTTATATAATAATTAAATGATTAAAAAATACAATTATTTTGAAAATTATAATAAATTTACATTTCAAGTTTAATAATTACGTCAATCAGGTCTGTGAGGTTTATATGAATTTATAATCGTTACCTTTTGTTGGATACAATATATTTCCAGACATGTGGCTATTTTATGACATTTAACGTTTTAAAAAACTACTCGGTTACCAACCGAAACGATTAAATATAAAAATCAATACGTGAAAGTCCGCGTACATGTTAACCCCGTGGAATATTTTGCGAGTGTAGATAGCTGGTTGTATCCAACAATAGAGCTAAAGGAATCTAAGGTACAGAAAAATTCGATACTAGAGGATCCCCTGTGGCCATGACAGCGACGTTGCTTCGTGCACGGTGCTTCAATCTGCTGCCGTTGAGATGCCAAGAACATTCTGTCGTGACCTGTCAGGTTTGCATGCCAATGTTCTCGCTCTTGGCACGAGATGTAACGTCGTGCAACGGGTGCCCGCGGATCTGGATAAAGCAACATTTCAAATGCGTCATTATTGGCGCTAAAAGAAAAGTTGCATGAAATTTAACGCGAACACGAGCGCGACGCGGTTGCATTCTGCATTTATTTAATTTCTTTGATGTTAATATTTTAATTTATCAAATTGTGTAATTATAAAAGCGTAAAGAGAATCCGTATTAATATACACATAGAGTAATTTATCGAATTCAATTGTATGGAATTGTAAATAATTTGTACCTATATATATATATTTCTTTTTTTGCTTTTGCAGTGTAATACTAATTTAATTATTCCATACGATCATTACCGCAAGCAAAATATTCTCGTTTATTTTTGCAAGGGCTAAACGAAGATGAACGTATAGATTTTTATTGGTTTTTATTCGAACGTATTTATATATATATATATATATATATAAATAAGCAAATTATGTATTTTAAAAATTGGAATTAAATCGCGCATACGCGCTCACGAGCGGAATGTGAGAAAAGAATATCAGCGAGACGGAGAGAAAGGGAGAGGAGGAGGCGCAGAAAAAGAGAAAGGGATAAAATAAAGGAACGAAGGGAAGCGTGGACGAGAGAAAAAGCGGAAGGACGATACGGGAGGCATGTCTGCCGCCAGCGTCGTGGCGTGTATCGCATTTAATTAGCCACCATATGCGGCAATTAATTAAGAATTTCTCGCGTTATTGATGGTTTCACCTGGGGTGTCCATTAGTCGCTCGAACGACGCGCCGCGCCGTTTTCGTACTGAGAGCTATATTCGTTCGCGCAGCCAGGCGCATCCTGCGCACGCTTTTCCACTAATCTATCCCCGGGATGATATACGAGTCGGCCATAACGCCGGCAATTAACGTTCTCACCCTACCCGCTTTTGTTCTCCGATAACAGTTCTTTTCGCGTAAAGATTTTTGTTGAATCGCAGGGATGATAGAAGATAACGAATGCGTGTTTTCTCTCAGCCATGAGTTACATTAGTTTTATTGCATCCATTATTACACTAATTATATATCTAATTGTTAAATGTACACTTAGGAATTTTCTTTCACTTTTTTTATCGACATAGAAATTGATAAGGAAAGAATGTGACGGAAAAAGATTTCTAGAGCAAATGTGATTAATTTCAATGAGATATAATAATTTATTAAGTTATAATTATAATTTATTAAGTTATAATTATAATTTATGGATCTAATTATTAAATTTACACTTGGAAATTTTCTTTCACTTTTTTATCGACATAGAGAAATTGATGGGAAAGGAATGTGACGTCGGAAAAAGATTTCTAGAGCAACAATGATAATTTATTAAGTTATAACTATAATATAATTTATGGACATGTGCAATCCTCGAGGTTTCTCTTTGAGAACGACAATTCGCATATCTTTGAAAGATGTAATACAGAGTAACCTGCTCATGACAATAACTTCCCACAACATTGTGAAAAATGGTAGCGAACAAATACACCGTGACACAACGCGTGGAAACGAATTCTTTTCGATGCTACTTTTGCTCACCTCAGTAACATGCCACTTTCGATTTTCAAGTCAAACGATGCGATTATTATTAGTTATTATTACGTCAAACATTTTGCAATAATTACGTCTTCGAAATTATGGCAATTACGTCGAATATTTTATACCGTGATTTTTAAGGGAACAAAATGAAAACGTTTATTACTCAGATATTAAAAACTAAAAAACTATGCGATGTATTATAGATACATTTTACGAGCGATCTTAGCAGACTCCCGTTCCCTCGAATACGGAAGACTTTCATTAGGCGTTGTTTCCCGGCGTGCATTTTTCAGCGTGTTTATTACATAATTCAGGGTAATCTATTATCGCCGAGAAAGCGAGACGTGCCGCGCGCGTTACTTTTCACATTATAATTTCGATATCGTCCGTCCAGTTTCCGCGGTACCACCGCCGACTTCCTTCTTCTCGCGTTAATACCGGGTACTTTCGACACGTCTGAGCGCTGATGGAAATGCCGTTGCCTCGGAAACGCGGTCTGGAACCGGCGCGACGGAGGAGAGGGGGGAGGACGTTTTTGTTTGTATGCATTCCACGCGTTGCAGTACGTGACATAATCGGCACGACACGCGTGTACAACGGGTACCATTATTCGTGAACAATGGGACAGGCCGGGTGGAGGATGTTCAACTGGAAAATCGCGTGTCTACCGCGTGGCTCTGATACTTGACAGTTCATTAAATCCAATTCGAGAAGCATCCCACTGCGACGTCTTCGAATCTCCTATGCGGCTAATTAATTTCTTTTTCGCGAGAAATGTAATAAATATATTTCGCATTTTTGTTCTTTCTTTATCATTTAAACTATAATAATTTTTTGGGGGATGTATTTATTAATGGTAGAATTTCAAATCAATTATTTTTTGTCTTTCGTGTACTAAAAGATTAAAAAATGAAAGTAGTCTTTAGGATACATTGATGTGATGTATGAATTTATCGAATTTATATTTTAATTGAAATCTTTTTCTCTAAAACAAATTAAAACTTTCAACTAAAGCTGAATAGGCAATATTTTTATTTGTGAAAAAAATTATAGAAAACCTTATTCAAACGTTTTTCCATGTCCGCTTGATCCAAGCCACTGACCTAGATACAGTAAGCTTAAGTGAAACCCGAGCAGATCGATACCCAAGATCTTCCAGCGTGCGATTTGGCACAATTACGGCGTAATCCCTGCTTCTTGCGAGATCTCGGTCAATCTTTGAAACGCGGAAAGTGGGCCAGATATTGGAAGTCGGCTCGCACGTCCTCTCGCCGCGATGCAATATCCATTCGCGCGTATAATCCATCGTTTTACTTTCGCTCACCGTCGAGCCGGTAAATAGATCTATGTGGAAGCGGGAGGAAGGAGAAGGAAAAGAGCGGTCCTTACACCTTCGTGAACCGATCCTCTTGATTGCACCGATCGGCTTCTCTCGCTGCGTCGCTGTCGGATCAACCTGAGGCGACCGTCGAGCATAGTCGTTTGAAATAGGTGACTGCGCTCTCCGGCCGGGAAGCACGGAGAGACGGAGAGACAGGTGAGAGAAAAGGAGAGAACCAACCTGGAAGCGAGAAGAAGCGAGATCGGTTGGGGCGAGGCAGGAGGATAAAGCCGGAGAAAGAGAGAGGGAGAAAGAAAAGGATATGCGCGAAGCTGTGGCGTGACACGTCGTGATCGGTAGAAAGAATCTCGTCCTGCAAACCCGGAAACGCCGTGACTAACAACTCGGTATCACGAAAGGTGGAAGGAAAAGCCGGAGGACCCGTTCGTTCGCGGGGTGGTGGGTATTTCTCCTCCTTGGGTTCAGGCGGGGGTCATCAACCATCGGCCGTCACGGCGGGCCGGGGGATCGCGCATTATTATGACCACATCTAATTGAAACTCTACGGCTCGTCGGCGCGCGGACTCGACCCAGCGATCGCTCCGGCTCCGCTCCGGCTCTCCGCTCCGACTCCGGTTGCGCCTCTGCGCATATTAAGGCGGGTAGAATAAACTCGTTAATAAATCTCGGGGCATCGAGGTGTTCTTAATGAGAATTCAGTTCGGACGCGTAGCCGGCCTGAGCCCCAGGTGGATTAGGCTCTCGGCGAACTGTAGCCCTGTCGAACGACCTTGCGCCATCGCTTTCTTTGTCCATTGCGCCGATGTGAGTCCAGACATGATGAAATGTAAGAATGAAACATCACTGAAACCAAGATCGAATGTTTCTATTAGAAAAGGAAAACACCGAAAAAATAAGAAAAATAAGAAAATAAAATATAGGAAATATCACTTTGAACATAAAATATTTTGTTTGGGTGAAGAAAAGAGAAAAGGTTGCTTATTTTATAATTTATCTATTTTTTAACTTTGTTTCTGCGTAATTTCTTTATGTATTCTTATTTAACGACTTTGCAGTGACGAATCTTTTTAAAATTTATAACTAGAGTAGGAAAAATAAATATTATAGTCGAAACAATGTTAAATAATAAAAAATCGATGCACATTTTATTTTATAATCTAAATTAAATATTAAATATAATCACATTTTATCAAAAGTGAATGATGAATGCGTATAATGAAATAAGTTTAATTATTTCAAAAGTCTTAAATAGATTCGGATTAATGTAGGATCATCAACTGTCAAGAAATAGTCTCCTAAAAGTACAAATTTGTTTGACCTGGGAAAGGCTAACGATCGAGACATTACTTGCCCAGCTGAACGATAGTTCAATGAACGTTCGTCACACTTTCCTTGCATCTTTGATGTATTGCTGGCACGAGATAAAATTCAAGAAACATGACATTGTAATGTCGTCATGATTTTTACGTTAATATAAAACTTAGCTCTTGAAACTCTATTTTTTTCATATTTATACAATTGAAAAAGTGAGGTTTTAAATTTTTAATATATTTTTTCGCGTTATAAATATTTCACGAAATTCAATAACATCAAGTTAACGAATAGTTACTATCAATTTTATTTCCTCGTTTATTTCGCCTTCTGGGAAATCTAGCGAAGTTAATCGCGACGACGTTTTACATGAGCAGAAAATTAAGTCGACTACATAAATGGCCGTGCACTAAAATCTGGTATGACAAGTAGTGCATCCCGCAGGGATGACTGATCCGCACAGTCATTTGGGCTTAGTGAATTCACGGACCCGGACTGAATATGCTGCGGCAATTCGCGTACACTTACATCACGTACACTCGCAAATACGTTTTTCTAAACGATAATACAATAAATATTTCAAAAAAAAGTGGAAGCAATAAGATACAGTCTCATTTAACTAGGCGTAGATGTAGGATGGAACAAGATCAGAAACAAACTCATTTCTTATTTATGTCCTTTAATTAAGAAAGAAACGAGCCGTGGGTCTATCCTGAGTCAGAATCTATCTTTCACGACACGTTGAACAGAAAGGACATATGTTCAATCCGAAAAAGGTCTGACCGAAAAGAGGCCGCTCCCTAATTTTTTATATCCACCTCTCGATCTTATATATTTAATTTTTTATATATTCACGATTTCTTCACTACATTTGTCAACATCAGATATTCGTAACTAATCCCGATCGTTGACAACCGTTGCCATAATTGTATTGTAATAAGTTCATCAAGCATAAATGAAAGAACCTTCGGATATCGAGATTACGCAATCGAATGCGATACGACCGGTCCTGTGACAACAGGATTAGCTCCCTCATCGACGTTCGAGAGATTTTTGCGAGTAAATTTACGGACCCCTCGTGTCCCTCGCACCCAGAGCTCCGTCAGCCGCACGACGAAAAGCCGTTTTGCCATTCCCGTAACTTAAAACGTTAGGGTGGAAGCTCGTCCTGTGCGTAAATGGAATGCCGCGAAATTTATATGACGGAGACGAGTTCACGACGAGTTAATAATATGGAGTGGCACCCCTTACTTCTATCCGCCTCTTTCTCTCTGTTTTCTCTCCGTCGTCTCCCTCATCCTCGGTAGGATCAATAGTCTGGTCCGGAGGCAGGGCCGGCCGTAAAGTCCGCGTTGTCGGGCGACGAGTTTCCAATTTTCATTTGCTCACCTGATGTATATATTAATTAACGCTTGGAAATGAGAGCGCCACTGTATCTTGGCCGAGTAAAGGAGGAAATATAAAGTTCCTGTGTAACGCGGTGATTTAACTTTTTTTTTTTTTTTTCGGAGAAAGAACTCGAGAAAATTAATCTAGATTCAATTTCCTCAACTTTAAAACTAATTTTCACGAATTCTGGAAAAAGTGAATCAACACAAGATTGCGATTAATCTTTTAAATGCTGCCATATTCGGCAATTTCCTTCTCATAAATTGTAAAATGACATCGTTTGTAATTTTAAGATTTTACACCGCGTGTCTCTTTAATTCGTGTAAGTGATATCTCTGCGTTTCCTTTGTACGCTAAATTTTTATTTCAATTATTTAACTGGACATTAATGATTCTCGCATGACCAACGCTGAAAGCGACGCCCAGTAATTAAAGACTCGAGAGGAGAAGCTGCGTGGTGACTCGCGGGCCCATCTCGGGCGCGCTATAGTATTACATATCGCAAAGAACAATCCAAAGGTGAACGGCTGAGATTGAACCCGGGTCACTGAGCCGATGGTCTTGTACTCACCAGACCACGCGAGCCCTCCTTTGCATTATTCCATTTTATGATAATTTATCGCGCGGTTCCTATGCAATTTGCAATGTTTTTGCATCCCACAGTCCGTCTCATTAGAAAGAAAGCTCACTTGATATCGGACTGGATCGTCGCGCCTATCTGCACGCCACGATGACCGTTAATTAGTAACACGGAAACAAGCTACTGAAGTGAAATGTAATTGCATTAAGCACTTCATGCGTGGAGATATAATGTCCGCGCGCGCGCGCGCGCGTATGCGCCCGTGCTCTTATTTCACGCGCTCGCGTTTTTTACACCGCACGCATGTAACAGCGGAACACTTGGCTAATAGCTAGCTCGCGTATTACGGAAATTCGACGTGGTACGGTCGGGCGGCGGGCATACATATATGGTATCGAGTGGCGGTAGCGATGAATTCCATGTTCTTACGTGTTTGTACTTCAATTGAAAATTGTCTTGCCTGTCAGGAAAGTTTTTTTACTGGGCGTTGTTTCGCCGTAGTTACTCGCATTAAATCTGAAGGCGAGTAATTTTAATATAAAAATAAAATAAGAATAAATCCATTCTATACGTATATATGTACATATGTATACGTGTATGTATAAATTATATTGAGATAATTGCGATGTACTTTCATTCCGTTTTATCTGCACACATGAATGTAATATATTTGTTTAAATATTTGTTATGAATATGAGAGACAGGAAAGCCGAGTACGGCGCGAGTGTGTTTTACGAGCCGTCTCTGGTTGCCTCTCTTCTTGCAGAATTCATCGCTAGCATCTTTTGAGTCATGACTGTACAGTTTTGCCACATCCGTCGTAATACTACCACCGAGACGCGACTGCAGAAATAGGATCGTGTTCAGCCCCCCGAACTTCCGCCGCCGCACTTCCGGTTTCTCTGTTCACCGTAACTCCCGTGGTTCGCTGGAAAGGGCGCTGTCTGATGTACTCGCTTTTATGCATATAACGTATCCTCTGAAATATAAATATATTGATTTTTTTGAAGAAAGGTATTTCAGCTGATAATTATAAAAAAATTAATTCGGGTTTTAATCATATTTCAAACGGATAATAAAAAATAAGGTCTAAAGTCTTTCCTCACTATCGGTATTCGAATATTAAAGAAGATGTTACAAGGTGTTGAAAAGAAAGACTCCTCGAGATTGCTAGAGAGAACTTCACCAAGCATTTGATCTTTTTTTTTTTTAAGTAAGTATCGTAACGAGTATCGACAAAAAAGCCCTTTCCATCAAAAATCGCTCGTTCTGCATCGATCCCGTGATCGTTACGCCACTTACCTTCCTCTTCGATTATCCTGCGATCCAACGACGGTTTTTCTTTTTTCCTACTTTAGGCCGGACGAGAAGGAAACTCGATACCACGAAAGAGCCCGTCTTGGGGACTCGAGCGCAATGATATGGAAGATCAGCTGAGGAGAGTATAAGATGAAACGATTTCTTTATGTCGATGGTGGTCTTTCGCTTAAACGAAGTTGTCGAACACGTTGACACATTATTGAAGTATCTATCGCTATTCTACCTCTCCTTTCAATATAGGCTATTATTGTTTTTTGAAGTTTAATGAACTGTGCAGGGCCGTCAAATGAAGCATACGAGGTCATTTGCGAGATCATTAACGCTGCGTGAATATTTTGAAGGGATAATTTAAGCAAAAATTTTGCACGCAATAAAATCCATTGAGCTGAAATGATATAATCCATTAATTCTGCTTGAAAATTAATTAAATATTGAGCAATTTTTTTTTAATCAAAATTAATCAGCACACGCAACACAATTTTATCTTGTTTATAGATTATATTACTAGAAAAGCGCTTTATGCATTTTGATTCGAACATTTAAAGTGTACGGCAAAATAGCAAAGTGCAGAGGTCCCCGTGGGGAAAAGCGCGATGGCGAGGAGTGGCGTGATGCGCAGATGAAAGAGATGAGGGATCAAAGTGTGGCCGGCCGTGAAATAAAACGATCAAACGAGACCCACCCCCCCGTCGAATAGGCCGAAAAAAGAGACCACGAACGGGAGAAAAAGATTGTGAAAGCACGCGCGGAAGACTGATAAGGGTTGTGTCATGGGAGGGATGGACTTTTGGGGGTTGCGGACCAGAGGATCGGAAACGATCACTTGACCCTACTATATATAAGGACCCCTACGTCGGCCACAGAGCGTTTCGGTGCAAAAAACCGACGTAGACAATACTTTTTTTCCTCGAGTGCGACATGGATGCAAAATTAAAATCTTAGCGACGGGACGACAAAAACGTCAATCTATCATGATCGTTGTATTATTAGATTCGCGCATATTTTTTTTATACGCTTATATTGTATGCGTGTTTGTGTGTGCGGGTGTGTGCTTTTTTATCGCCCTATGATGGATCGTCGAGATGGACGGCGAGGGGCGACAACACTTAAAATTTCTGGCCAAACCACTCTCTCCTTCTCGCATGCCTGGCTTTTCTGAATTTCAAGGTCGATGGCGATTGCAATCTCTGTGACTATATCAATGCAATTGATATTATCCATGGTTATTTTTTAGATCCGGCTTATCGCGATGTAATGTACAATCGATACAATCAAAGCACGATTAATACAAATGTCTAGCTTTTTAAATTCAAAAATATCTTCATCTATTTTAACTTTTTATTTAAAAACTAATTTGTGCTCATTGATTGCTCAGCGGTAAATTGCTAATAAATTAAATTTTAATTTTTTAATTAAATGTTGTTAGAAATAAACATTTTCACTAACATTTTTTTCTATCTAAGTACTTTTTATTATATTTAAAAATTACTTTAATATTAATGCTTAATAGGTATGAATGAATTCATTCGCCTTTTTTCGTAGGAAAACTGTGTATCGAGGCGTGAATATAATAGTGCATCTCCCTCCTGCTCGCCTACTTTGATCTCGTTTAGCTTTTCGCCATGCGAGCAAGGTGGTTAGGATAGCTTCGACAACGAGGTGGTGTTATCCCTGAGATTCGGCCGGCTGGGTCAGGCGGGGTCACAGCTCCATTGTATTGGCGAACGCTTCTAACTCGGTGCACTGAACTCAGGGCCGTATCGAAACTCGATACGTGACATCGTGCATTCTTTCCCCCCCGTGATCTTAGCGTGTGCCAATACATAAATAGCCAATTATTATCTGCGGACAAATACGATCGGTATATCTCGAAAGTAGAACCCGTCGTTTGACAATATCGTTTCTGCAAAACGTAATCGACGATACCGAAAGGGTCTTGTCCGCTTATCGTAAAAGGGGGATAACTCGATGCAATAAATTAGCCGACGAAGGGGGGCCGACGTCAGACGTGGAAGTTCCTCCGCGCTACCTGCTCGACCGGCGATTCGGGCCGCCTTAGCCTATTTCATGTAGCTTTTTCGCAGCGGTATCTTTTTCGAGAAACTGCAGACCGGAACGTAATAACGTGTGTACGCGAGGCGGCGGCAGTCTCGGTAACGGTCGATACATACCTGATCGAAGCGGAGGAACGGGATGTAACGACGACGGGGCGACGGTGCAACGGCAGCAGCGGCGACCGCAACCAGCATTTCTCTCTCTCTCTCTCTCTTCCTCTCTGCTATCTCTCACATCTCTCGTCCTCTCTCTCGGTCTTTCTCCCAGCCTCTCCCCTTCGTCCTGCGATGCGCGGAGCGCGCAGCATCGAGAGTGGCTGTATCGGGCACCCCGCTGCCACACTGACTCTGATATACTCGCGAGATATCCGGGCAAGATTTAGTGCATCCTTTTGCTAGCTGCCCCGCAGAAAATCTTCGCCGGGAATCTCCCTTACAACCGATCGAAATGTTTCTCCTGTCCTTGAAATGAATACCACGGGTGGGAAAACAAGGTGAGCACCGTACAAACGATGGAGGCGAAACTTCCCTTCCCCTTCCATTCTTTTCCTACCGTTGCTTCACTGCTTCTTCCACCGCGTCGTCTTATTTTTCTGCGTCTTTCCCTCGGTCATCGCTGCTACCACCGCTCCAGCCACCCCGGGGACGTGTCGAGACATCGTTCCTTACCGGTTTGTCACCAGCATCCCGAAACTTTCGTCCAATCTCATATATGGCCCTTTAAAAAAAAAAATCTCCCGAAACTTCTTAAGAATGGCTGAAAAAAAAACGTCACAATGATTTAAAATATGAGTTGCAAGCTATTGGGTGGATTAATGGTATACGTAAATTTCTGCGAGAATCGCAGAGATGCAACTCTTTTATGTGCAATTCAATCCCGCGACAAGAAAATTTATGGCAATATGAAGCGCAAGTCTTCCCGAAGTCTTGACGCTCTTCAGTCTTGTATTCCAGCGAGATATAAATTTATTCGAGAGGATTCGAGAGATCAAACACTCGAGTCGGGTGTAGATATTAATCGCATTTAACAAGCCATCTCGCTGGCCTCTCCAGTTTCCTGCAATCCACCCGAGTCGCATATAAAGTGAGATGAGAGGGACTAAGACAGGGACCGATGCGATGCGGGGGAGGAGGCGGAACCGGAGAGAAATTTCGGTTTTTCATCGCGAGTAGAACCACCTGCCAGCCGCGAATCTCCGCATAAATTCTCGGCTCTTCAGCCAATAAATCGCGCGCGAGTCCTTCGCGGTTGTAAAACGTCGCGATGTCGAGCCAGCATTACTGGCGTTATATTCCGGCCCTCCGCCGGAACTTCTTGTCTTGCCCCTCGCCGCTCCCCGCCCGCCCGCCTCATCCCCGTTTCTTCCGTTCTATCTTTTGCCGTTCTTCTTCTCCTTTTCATCTATTCGAAGACACGTTGCCAGTCGCCGCCGGTCTCGTCCCTGCGTTTTGTTTTTCACGAGAGAGTACGTGGCCGTCTTTTCCTGTCACATTTTTTTCCCTCTCCTTCCCGCGCGTCTCCTTTCACCCGCTCACTCGCGCGCGCGCTCCATCCGTTCCCCTCTTAAAATAATCAGTCGAGCTGATGGAACCCGGAAATGAAATTGCACCGGGCGCTCCGGGAGTACGTGGGTTGTTTCACTTATGACGAGATAAGAGATTTATTGCGCGTTATAGGAAATTACATTTGTGCAACATGATAATTTTTTTTTTATCGATTCCCAGCCGTAATTGTGATTCTAGTAATACAATAGTATGTCAGTCTGTGCCGCGCTTTTTTATGAACTCGGTATTGATCTCGAATATGAGAAAAGTGGCCATGATGTCGCAATGATATCGGTGCGCGTTCTAATGATACACTGTAAACTCCTATGGGTTGCCACTGCTCCTACTCAGTATTCGGTTAATTTGACTAAAACAATGAGATAAAATTAGCGACATATTGGGTAAGTCTTACTCAATATGTTGTTAATTTATCTATTAATTTAATTAATTGTTAGTTAATTTAAGGATGTATCGGAGCTATACTCGAAATAGTGCCAAGTCGATAAAAATTTGTGAGATTGTTCTTTTAGTCTTCTTGATATGCTGCAAAACAAACTTTAAACAAATCCACTAAATGGTTGTTGAGTAATAACGATTTTAATTCTCACTAATTTTACACATATTTTTATGGAAGGAGACGGTTTTGAAGGGTAAAAATATTGAAGAAATGGTACCAATGTTTTCAATTTTTTGTATATCTAGTAGGTATACAGACAGATGAAACTATCAATCAAATTTCAATTATCTTCACTATATCGTTTAAAAAAAAAAAATTACAAACTGACAAAAATGTGATATCAGTGTCACAAATAACGTTGGAAAAAAAACATTTGTAATATGAAAAATAATACATTTCTAGGAGTAAAAATAAGACTCCAATTATAGTTTGAGTTTCTTACATCTAGATTTACTATGCATAAGGTAGAGATATTCAAGTATTTTAAATTTCATGCACTTTTATCTAAGATTGTACCTCCGATACATGCTTAACTTCCATGTTAGTCAAAATTTTACCTTCCTTTTAGTCAAAATTAATGAAATATTGCATAGGAGCAGTGGCGATCTATGAAATAGTTAAAAATAACTGAAATTGAGTATAATTTGACACTATACAGAGCTTAACAGTGTACATCGTTCCCGCCGCATCCACCTTCAGCCTTTTCGCCGGGGAACCGTATCGGCCTCTGCGCGCCCGTTTAAAGCCCCCGAAGACAATCCGGCGTTTCTTTATCCCGCCGGTGCATCGACAGCGTCGCTCCGGTCCTTACTTGCTCTTCTTTTTCCCCCGTGTCTTCGCCGAACCGCGCGATTTTTTTTTTAGTCCGGCGCGTCTGCGCTCAAACCGCGCGCGAAGCCGCCTTTTTCATTTTAACGCCCGCAGCTACAGTTTTAAATGCAAATTTCGGGCCTGCCGGACGGCAAGCGTTGACCGTCGAGTGTTTTCGCCGGGGACGGGATCCCGACGCGGCGGCGTGGCGATTCGGATTTGCGTAAGAATAGCGATAGACGCGCAGACGGACGGCCAGACGAAATGATTCGCGGTTGCATGAACTCACTCCCGTAAATGAACCGCGTTGCAATTACGGGACGTACCCCGAGAGCCACGTAATGACGATCACATTTAACAACGAGCGCCTCGCATCTTCCCGCCTGCGCTTGTGCCGCAAAGCGATACGATTTCTCCAATTATTTTTATACGTTTCTCATTTGGTTATGGATTATTCGAATGCATTAAAGTACATGATATTTCATATGTTCAAGGTCGAGGTGTTGAATTTCAATCAGAGTACAAGGTTATCATAATCATGTGGTATTCGGCGAAACTAAATTTTTTAACTAGGCTGCGTGAATTACATTATCAATTAATTAAGTCGTACAGTCACGAATGTGAATGACAAATTCCCTAAGTAAGTCCTCGTTATTGCGAATGTGCTTCTGATTGTGTTTATGCAAATTGACGAAACGAGTCGTCGACATTTCGCGCGCGTTATTATCTCGCCTTCATATATCACGTTCGGTAAAAGGGTGTCGGGAGGAGCGTCACAACACCCGTTACAAGCGATATAAAGAATCACGGAGACCCAGCATCGCAGGGTGGTCCCGATACGCGGCCGTTTGTGCCCGAAAAGGGCCGCGCCACTATACGATAATGTAAAAAATAAAAAATAAAAAACAGTCGAGGAAGCGGAGAGAAGGACGTGAATGCCAAAAACGAACAAGAATCACTGCCGCGTTGCAAGGCGCGAAGGGAAGTTAAAGGAGAAGAGAAGAAAGACAGAGAGAGAGAGAGAGAGAACTCTCGGACGAGAGCGAGAGTGAGCGCTGTGGCGGTGTTCGTGCGTGTTGTGCAAAGTAGAAGGCCGGGAGTTCGGCAAAAGCCAAGGGAGGCGAACGAGAGAGAGAGAGAAAGAGAGAGAAAGAGACGGAGAGGAACCGGAGGAGCAAGGAGATAAAAGGAGGACGAAGACCGGGCTGAAAGCGAGCCGCTGACATCGCGGAATGATGAATGCATTTGGGAAAGGAGCCGCATAAATCCTCCAGGATAATGCCGCAGCCCGCGGTCCGGCTGGGGTAGTTTGGCCGAACACAGCCTTGAATTTACGCGGGCGTTGTAGTTGATAAGAGGAGCTAAGCTGACTTGCGGGTCCAGAGGATGGTTAATTTCTTTAGGATATCATCTATAAATCATTAGTTCGCCGTGTTCATATAATATTTCATGGGGCTGAGACCATACGCAACGTCGGGTCCTATCAATATCCATTATGTACAAACTCTAAATTTTAAATTAAAAATGTAGACGCTCTATTAATCCTTGCACTGAACAATTTTGGTTAAAAACGGACAAATCGGGAAAATCTTGTAGGCGTGATCAAATATTCTGGTTATTATAATTACGATGACCATCCGTCTTATATTGGAGAGGACAGTCTTTTATTTTAGATCTGTGTCCTTTAGATTTAATTTTTTCTTAAAAACTCACTTTTGTCCTTTATTTCTGAAAAGTCCTATAAAATGTCCTATATTTCAGTCTTTATCACCTTTGTATATTTTGTGTAATGTTTAAATAAAGATGTGTTTCTTTTTTATATATATAATTGTTTTAGTTTATTTACAAAATTACTTTTTTTATATAAAATTTTTTTACAAAAAATGTTAATGAAAACAATAAATTTACATTGCACTTGTTTGTGGAAGAAGGGTAGGTGACGATATCTCTTATTTTTCTCAAAGAATATGATCGCCGTAATTATAACAGAAATTCTGATTATTACAATAGAACTCAATACTTCATAACTTATAATAACCAGAATATTTGAACATGCCTACAAGATTTCTCTGATTCGTCCGTTTTTAACCAGAATTTTTTTCAGTGTAGTGACACTCTTTAAATATCTATAATAAAACTAAATTACACTCTATTTTTATTGGAGCAAATTATGAATAAATGTGGATAAACGTGATAAACGGATTCAAGGCGGGACGCATCGAAGCTGCAATTGCTCCATCATAACCGGTGCCTCGGATCAGGCCTATTGACCTGCCTAAATGCGAGAAAGGGAAATAGCGATTGCGATCTAGCTGAGCTGGATGTGTTTCGTTCGCCCGGTGGTCAAGCGCGGGCGCGGCGGGACCGTCGAGAGGCGTGGGAAGCTATGGCGAAAGGTTATGGTTATCGCGGAAATACTTCACCGTCTTAGGGAGCCGGTCCCGCCGATCTCGCCGGATCGCGCGCGCCGGGTATTTATCGTAATAAGTAGCCGCGTGTGCACGCCACTCGGTCATCGCGTAATATACTGCGCTCGTTGGGACGACAGTATAATAAAGTAGGGTACGCTGTCGCGAGAGCCAGAGAGAGAGAGAGAGAGAGAGAGAAGTATTTTCGAGGGTGTAACTTCAAAAGGGCTCTCTCGTATGCGGTAGCATTTGTCCAAAAGAGATATCGACGATACCTGCACCATCATCTCGCGAAAATTTAACAGTCGCGCAAATTTAACAATCGTGAATATGATATGTATGAAAAATAATCTGAAACATTGATGTTTATAATTTATGTAATATAACAACAAACAATAACTACCATCAATAATATGTACATATAACAATAATATAACAGCGTAATATTTGCTGTCGTGAATCTGGAATATAATACGTATAAAAAAATATCTGAAATATTGATATATATATATGTATTATAACAACATAACATATCTGCTATTTAGGGTTTGTGGCAGTTGTATAATAACTGTATAATAACGCTGCTTTCAGAATTTGTCATTTATATAACATTGATCTGTTTTAAATTTAAATAAGCGTTACATCGATATTAAACTGTAGTGGCTCTCAAGGCACGGTATACGTGCTTGCATATGAAAAACTAGGCTCATAAAGCGGCTTTTTTTTAAGATAAGCATTTTTGCGAGCCAAGGTACAGACGACGAATGCCCGACATTTAAAATGGTTCTTACTCCTTGGTTAAGGATGTAGCCGGGAGGACTTGGACAGTTGCCAAGTACGTGATAGGAATAAGGTCGAAGCCTTCTCGACTTCCACGCTCGCGTCTGTTCGCCGTTGCCAAAACTTCGCCAACGTTCCCGGCTGCTGGAAAGCACCTTTAATCTCGCGACATAATCAATTTTGTACGAAGAAGACTAAATCAGCGCGAAAATCTCGATATTGCAAATGAACTTTTTCCACAGGCATTTTGTATTTTTCTACTGATAAACGAGATTTCTAGTTATCTGTCCAAGTACTTGAGCCATTTCTTCATTGTACTTAATGATGCGAATTTCTAGCGGGATAATGTAACACGTGTCTCGGTCTAGATATGCGGACGCGTGGTTTAATAGAGCTGTCTCATGGTCTTATTGAGCAAATCACACGTGAAATTACCAGCCAAGAGAAATTGCTCAAAATCACGAAGCAGCAAGATTTAAGGTCTGTGAAGTCGGCTCGGATTTTTTACAAAATTGATGGCATTTATAATCGGCTTTTGTCCAGCTTACAAAAAATTTTACATTACGCTAAATAAAGAAGAAATATACATGTATATGTATGTACCGTATTAAAATACGTGTTAAAATGTTAAAGATCCCAGGAGGAAGGATTTTGCTTTAGCAAAAAGGAAAAAGATAGCGTACGTTCCTCAGGAGTTTTGTCGCGGCAAATCCTCGCGTTTCGCGCGAGACTTGGAAAAGAGACGCACAGAAAACAAATGGAATTGCATACATGGCGCGAGCGAAGGCTTATTGCGTAAAATGAATCACAAGTGGTCAGGCAGGCTCGCGCGAACGTGCAACCGGTCAAAGGAACCCCCCGATTCTATGGCGATTCCCGACCGGTTGACGATGGAATTTCTGTTCGGTCGTTGTGTTCTTCCTCTTTCTTCGTACCGCGCCTAATCTATTGTCGCTTTTGCCAATTGTATTTCTAAGTTTCTTTTTTCTCGCACTTTCCTCGTGCGCATAATTCAAGTAAAAACTTGGAACTCTTGGAGGTCGATATGAAGGTATCTACAAGTTTTTAAAAATATAGAAATGAGGTGAAAAATATCAAAGTAAAATACTGATTGCTAAAATATATTTTTTATAATTTTATTTCATATATAATTACTTTATCTAAACACGTCGCTTAAACATGTCGTCAGTTTTTACTTTAGTAAATTCGTTTTTTCTTAAAAAAAAAAATTTAGTGATGGGAATTTTAAATTTAAAAATTACTCGTTTGAACGTAAGAAAATGTTAGGGGTATGTAAATTTTTATTTTATGAATTTTCGCAAAATGTAATATTGCCCAACTATATGCTTTCCAGGCAGATTGCGAATATATTCCCCATTTTGGTTAAATTGAATTTTAAGCGAGGCGAAGTAACTTCGCCAGACATCGGGACGGCTACGGTGGAACGGAGTATGGGTATTCGTGAGGGGTTTCCTCGATTCCACATTGCTCTGGAACTCCGGTGAGAGAAAGTGCCGCGCCCCCTCCGGGAACGTCAGTCCGAGTTCTTCGGATCGGGCCTCGATTTGCCTCGAAGCCGATTCTCGGCCGGTGTGTGACGCAATCGCTTACATTGTCCGTGTCGCAAGAGAGCGCGCGGAGTTTCGGGCCGCCGTAACCGTCGTAACCGTCGTAAATCTCGATTTGTACGCCCATCGCGGGAGATTCATCTTAACGACAAATAGTAAAGAACTTTTCGATTCAGGCATTCGTGGTTTAACGATCCCCTTGTCAGAGGATTTATGTTTCAATCCGGTGATTATAGATATCAATCGCGGAAAAATTGACACGAGGAAAGAGCAGAATGCCGCCGGTTTCTCAACTTTTAATAAGCCTCAATTGCGTAAAATCTTATAATAATTTTCTCGTAGGTTACGATAAAGCTTTCGCTGTAAAATCTTCAACTCGAACCACCTAAATTCGATCATAACTTTTCCTTTGACCCTCAGTCGTTCCACACAAATTCCGCGTTGACAATTACCAAGAAAACCATTAAAAACTTCATCGTAAAGCTTCTCGACTACCGTTTTACAATAGAGTTATTATCGGGGAGCTATCCAGAATGGCTACCTAAATCAGGCCCCGGCTGTCTCTCTCTGTCCGGGCCGCGCGCGGTAAAACGGGCCCCGCATCTGGCTGATTTAAAGCGGCCATAATTTATCAATTTAGTGGGATATTTTTCATCCAGTGGCCCGTTCCGTCTGTCCGGTCTTCATAGGCAGCAACGGCAGCAGCGGCGATAGGACGAAGAGACGCGGCATAAGGCGATACACCATATATACCGGACGCTGCCTCCCCGTTGCGCGCGCGAGGTAGGCAGCAGAGCGACGGCGATATTTACAGTCCCCGCTCACCCACATCCACACAACGCGATTTTACTCCCTTATCCCCTCCTCCCCCCGCGCCCTTCCTTCCTGCACCCGCTTAACACCCACGCGCGAACACACGCCGAAGAGATACGGGGACGTGTAAACGCTACACGCGTGTACGTACCGACTCTATACGGAGCTGCCGCCGCCGCCGCAGCTGCTCCGCCTTTCTTACAGAGAGAGAGAGAGACCCGGAGGATTTCGTGATTCAGGTTTTCCTCCGGGACACGATAGATAGACGGCGGCGGCAGATAGACGAGAGCGTATGCCGGCGCGCGCGGGAAGTGCAAATGCTTGCATCATCGTCTAGAGTAGACAACGGATATTGGAATAACCGGCGGAGATATATATTAACACTGTGAAACGGCCGGCAAACAGACCGGTACGTACCATAATGCTCCTCTCAACGGAATTTCATGGAATGTTTTTTTTTTCTTCTTCTTTTCTTTTTGCGAAGGTCTCTTTCTCTCCGCCACGGTTCGAAAGCTGCGAGAAACGAGACGCGAAGGGAGCTTTGCGCCGAGTAACGACGTTGCGCGGCGCCTTGTGAAATGGCGACGTTTTAAAAAGAAATGAGGAAGATTACTTTTACGTAATGCCTTTATTTCTATGAAAGAAAAAAAAATGAATACCTCGAACGACGTGAGAAAGCGCGGTATTAACTTGCGCGTAAAGTGAAATCGAAGAACGCTTCCCCCTGCACGCGCGCGCCGATTCACTGGACGCGAGATCCGAGTTTCCAGGATTATCGTTGAAAGGGTTCCACCGCACGTATACGGAGGTCGTTAACGACTTCTCGCGGACCTCAGCGGCAGATAAAGGGGCGGAGTTGTAGGTGGAAAAGTGTAGGTAGCCGCGGTAGGTGACTAAACACACTCTAAACTTAGATGGTACGACCTTCCTGTCTCACGGTTGACTTCCTGGCTCTTTCTTCCTCGTGCCGGGAAGCGGGGAATGTAGACTCTCGGGGAGCCGGGGACCGGGGACGGCGAAGAATATCGCGCCGCGCGGTACCGTGGGATTATTTATTCGTTTAAACAGATGCAAATGCGAGGTGAAAAGCCTCACGTAACGGTGAATGCAGTCATCGATACTTGCGAGTAATAGAGAGAGACGATTACGTCGAACGCGTCAATATTTTCAAGCAACTTGTATAAAAATTGTTGTTACTGAATTTGTATTTTTGTGAAGTATTAATGATAATTGTCAAATTAAAATACGCGGATTATATATTAATATATTATTTACTGTCTTTATTTTTTGGCGTTAAAATCGTTTCGACGCAACGTGTGAAAGGCACGTGTGAAAGGAAAACCGACAAGTTAACGATACGACCAAGAGGGTTCTATATTCGCTGACAAGCGAAGATCCTTGGTGGGCGTATAAAAGATTGCGATAGATGCATCGTGATCAATCGATCAAACATCAAATATACGTCAGGCACTCGTCTTTCACGCAGACCCCTGGTCTGCGGAGCCTTGTTCCCCATGCTATCCCTTGAAATTAATGGACTGAGGATGCTCGAAAAGCGGAAACAGGTCAACTTTGGAACCTTCTGAACTCTATTCCTGTGTTAACTTTCTCGTGGCGAAAACCACGAAATTCAGATTTAAAAAATATTGTGTCGTGTCCAGTATTTACTCGAAGCATAATTCAGCGCGGTTCTTAAAAATTATAAATTATAAACTTTATAAATCAAATAATAATAGGAAGCCTTAAACAGTCAGGCTAGACCTTCTTTTGCCTACACTGAAAAAAAATCTGGTTAAAAACGGACGAATCAAAAAATCTTGTAGGATTGATGAAATAATCTGATTATAATAAAAATTTTAGTTATTATAATAAAATTCAATACTTTATAACTTACACTAACCAAAATTCCTATTACAATAACTAGAATATTTCATCAATTATATAAGATTTTTCTGAATCGTCTGTTTTTAACCAGAATTTTTTTTTCAGCATAATAATAATTTTTTTGAGTGTGCAATCACAAATGAAAATTAATAATGTTAGTATCTTAATTTTAATAATTAAGATACTAATATGTATAACTAAAAACCTATATAGGTTCTATAAATTTTATGTTACATTTATAATATTTTGATATCTCATAAACTATAAGAAATAATATCACGTTGCATAATATTTTTTTTATTGAATAAGTTAAAAAGCGGCTCAGCAGATGAAATTGTTTCTATTTTTCAATTCCGCAATTAAATGTATAGATTAACATCTCGAATATCAATTCGCAATTTCTTTGAGTTATTATGCAATCGCGATTACAACGATGGATCGTACAAAAAAAAAGACACTTTATTCCAGAACTTCCTATCCCCTGATTGAATTACAATTAAATCTATAATGTGGAGTGTCGATAAAAATGGGGGGGTGGCTGTTCTGTCGTCCTCGATGCTAAATTGTTCCGGTTTAACGGTACCGGTCGTCGAGAGGGACGACCGATGAGATTCATCGGGGGAACGTCACATCCTCCGCAAATTAAAAGCCGGAGAGAGGGCGGCCGATCTGGAATGGAGGTCAAACGACGAGTGAACTAAATTGGAGTCGATCTAATCTGAGCGAACCTTGCGCTTGTTAGTTTTTCGCCCCCTTCTCCCGCGCGGCGTGTAACGAAAAAGTCGTCAGTCATGAGTGCCTGCATCCGCGCGACGATGCGCCGAGGAAGTGATGTCACATGAAACCTCTCGTTTTTCCACCGAGGATCCGGTTTGGCTCTTTGAAAGCTTAGTCATTAACAAGCTTAACAGTCGCGTAAAATTTCTTAAAGAAGGTACACAAGCGTAAAGCGAAAATTATATAAATTAATTCGCAATTAACTCGAATGCCACGTTACGAAAAGTCGACGAATGAATTCATTATGATTCATATTTATTGTTTGCGTAGTTTTCGTTGAAATTTCAGTTGCGCAAGGCAAATCTGATAAGCCTCTAATTGAAGAGCGCGACGTTCGTAATCGATATATTTGTCATCGCGATGATTATATCTCGTAGAACGATAAAAGCACATTTCGTCGTACAAACGCGATTATCAGATAACAATAATCGCGCAGATCGCTTAATAATGGACAGTGACGCGTGAATCATGTCCTTGTGCCATCCATAATCGCGAAGAAAACGGCAGTAGGACACTCGTCCCTTCTTGCCTTATCGGAACAAAGCGTTATCACGGCGCTTTGACGGCGCGATCAAGACGCGATAAATCACCGGACGACGATCGGACGGGATCCCCCCTTTTTTTTTTCTTAACGTTTGCGAACCATTCATTACTCCCTGCTTCCGTAGGATGTGCGAGGACTTTTAAGGCGACGTTGCAACGATGTCGGCGATCCGTCTTGCAATCTCGCAGAAAATGGAGTTACGGCCAGAAAAGGCGCTATTACTGTTCCTAATGAGGTTCGTTACGTTATAAAACGTCCGCGGAGCAAAAGCATTGGCGAAAGTTTTCCCCGAGAGCTTCGGCAGGCTAAACGATCGTTTATTTATAAGGGAGACGATACGCAACAATGTGGGTGTGTATCGATATCGCGATGAAGGTATCGATCGAGCAGTCTTAAAACAACAATGTGAAATACCGCACGCCATTTTCGGTATGTTTGCCGGCGAGAATGGACGAACGGACAAACAGAGAACGATCGAGCGTGGCTCGTATCTCACGGGATAGTCGATAGAATATCGTATTAAGAATACCGTGTCATCGGTATTTTCTCTTTTCACTTTGTACGGTCTTTATTCCACGTTGTTATTAGAAGTAAAATGTTAAAATATGTGAAAGTACCGATGTATCTCAACACATCTTCACTCCAAAAAAATGTATTTTACATTTAAAGTGATTTTTCCCCATAATCTCATATTCTAAGCTTACTGCTTTACTGCACAAACATTTGTGTTTTATTGCAAACATATTCCTCTTTCAATAAAGTGAAAAATATGTTTTTACTATTTTTATCTTGATTCCTGAGGAATTCGAGGCCTAAGAGTAAAATCCTCTAAGATTTAGAGGACTTCACATATATAAACAAATTTTTTTGGGAGTGTTTCTTTATTAGCACACTCTGTAATTTTGGCAGATAATATTATACATCGAATATAAAATACAACATACTTAAGTACGTGTTAAAAAAGGAAATGGAACGATGGAAATTTTAATTTAGTTAAAATGATCTTGTAATTATTGTATAATTATATTTTTATTTTTAGTAGAGAACTTGTTCTTAATATATTCTTTCATCTATATCACAGTATACGACGCCTTCGATATCCCGATTTGGTTACTTCTGTCTTTAAGGATTCACCCCAGACGCGAGATGATGTATTTATGTACCATTGGCATGTCCTTCAAGGCGCCCGCTTTCCTCTTGACCTTCCATCCTCGACGTACCATCCCCGATCGCGACTAATCGTTTGCCCACTCGCCACTCTCGATACGTGTAGTTGTTTTCGCACACGTCCGCAGATCACCACCACCATCGACATACCTCAGCACGGGCACAAACGGCGGAAACAACAACGAGCGAGGGTGGTGTCCAACTCTCTCTCGGTGGCCGTTAAGGCGGGGGCGGGGAAAGAGAGGGACGGAAAGAGCACTCGGTCGATCTCTCGTCGTTGCCAGGCGACCAACATCCACCACCAGAGCTCTCTCTCACCCCTTGCGCCTAACCCTGGAGCGTAATTCCTGAAAACCGGCGCCATGGCGCCATCTACGCCGCGGGATGTGCTTCACCCTCTCGGGGGTGCCCCCGCGGACCCCGCCGTAGTCGCGCGATGCACCCCGCGACGCTCGGTCCCGCATTCGGAGGCGCCGCCGGTCGTCGTACGTTTCGCTTTCGTCGAGCATTGTCCTACGCCGATGGTACGTTCGGCGGTCGGAGGGTGGCGGTGAGTCCCAGCGCGGACCAGCCTCCCTGTCGAGGACCTCGTCCTGGCGACGACGCTCGTCGCGGGTCGTCTCCGACTGGGAGTACGCGACGAGCGAGATTGGGGGTCGTGCCGTCGCCATATTGCTGAGGCACGACCACCCCGGAGCCGTGTTTCGCAACGCGGTGCGGTGCAACGATACGGTACGGTGTGGTTGGTGCAATATGGTGGTGGATGCTTCGTACGTTCCGGGCTTGTTTTTTGACAATGGCTACCGGTGGCGATTTCGCGCGATAACCCTCGGCACCGCCGAGGGCCGTCCGTTCGTTTTCTCTCACGCTCGTGGCTGCGAGGGTCGTTGAACCAGGGGTAAGTCGCCAGACATATCGGTATTAACACGTGTTTTCGGACAATTTCGAGCGATCTCTAATTTGTTGTCAGACTCCCAATTTAGTTACCTAAATTGGAACGCTGTTCGAGGATTTCTTTCGAATGCTAAGAGGAATTGAAGGGATAGAGAAATTTTTGCATCTTTATAGGTGTCATTTGAGAAACGTGTGTATGTCATTCATTTATATTTAACATAGATGTATGATTTTTTGGGAATAGAACATTTGAACATTTGTGCAAATCAATTTTGCCAATATGCAGCTACGCTGAAAAAATGATTGGTTCTAATAATTCAGTCTTGACAAAATTATCAACAATCTTGGTGAAATAGTTTCAATTAAACATAGGTCATTATGATAAAATAATGTTATGAAAATAAAATGTTCATAATTGTTATCAAATGTTTTGTTATTATTATTATTATATTTAGTAATACTAACTAATTACATCTTCTAAGTATACCTAGAATTTTTTTCCAGTGTAAATGCATCTTGCAAAATTGAGAGGGGGAATGTATTCATTGATTACAATGAATTACTATATATTAATATGAAACGTTGACAATGTAATTAATTTAATTACAATTTTGCTATATATTCGAATAAATCATACAATTGTCATTAGTTTATTCAATATAGAAAATATATAACAATGAATGCGGTAATGCCTAAACGATTTTATCATCACGCTCCACGACAGCAGAAGACAGGGAGGAAATAATGATTGCCCTTATCTTGATAATGATACTTGATCATGCTTGATCATACTTGATACTTGATAATGATAATGATACTTTCCAGATATAAATCAGTATTCGCGCTCTCGACATTATCAAGGAAACATTTGACGCGCTCGACAATGAAGTCGTGAAACAATAACAGCGTGCAGGATTAACACGTATAGGACTTCTTTCGCGGCTAATAAAAGAATTGGGGGCGAATACTCAATAATACCGGTATCCATGTCGATGTCACGTTTTTAGATTTAATTTATGCGGCCTTTTAAGCTCGACACGCCGCCCTCTTAACCTTTCGACCGCCCAATAAATGATAGAATTATTTCTCGCTATTTCTGTCGCGATCCACCCACACCCTCATGTTTTTCTCTAATGCATCGTCACCTCCGTGTCGCCGACAACAAGTGATGGCCTTCGACATTTTTAGCAATTAGTTAGCTCCGCAGAGAAGCATCCGGTCGTGTCTTAAAGTAAAATAAGGGCGCGCTATTCTAGATAACTTCCGAGCCGCATGACAAGTTAATCGATTCACGAGGGGATGCCTGAAAAATGTCAACGTTTTTTAATTATTTTTACTTTCGATATTTTATATTCAAAAAAATTACTTTTACATATTTGAATGTTTCTGTAAAAGTAATTTTTCAAAAATTAATTCAACCGAAATGATTATGCAAGGCTCAACGCAAATCTGTTGCATAATGAAACATATGAAAATTTAAATGTCATAAATCACCATTTCGACAGACAAACGAGTATATAAATCACAGGCAAAAGAATTACTTATATAATCCCTGTTGTGCCAAATCTCTACGATTTTTCGACGTGGCGACGTGAATAAATCGCAGCAGTGAAACTCGCTTTCCCGGGCCGGATATACGAGACGAAAAGGGCTATTTGTACAGGCGAATTCCCGCGAGGGCGGGTGTTTTTCAGTTAAGGCGACGAAGGAGAGAATGGAGGGAATCGGCCTTCTTTCCGCTCTTTCCTTCTGTTCGCAGCGTCGGATTCTCTTTTTGCCGCACAGCATTCTTCTCTCTTCCGCGTTTCTATTATCCGCTGAATGCAGCGTGATTCGTTATGCGCCTACAGGTCCGTGTCCGACAAATTTATTTAATATCACTGCATTATCTTCATATTACCGCCCCCGCACGCTTCGTGAAGATATCCGTGCATTCGATTATTGAAGTTCCCCGCAAGTATATGAGCTATAATAGTCAAACTCGGCGAGAAAACTTTTTCAATCTAAAAGTTTCATACGTGGATCTTATTCGCATGCACGCTTGTTGTTGCACAAAGTGACGTTTGATCGGCGGCAGCTCATAGCTCTGTATACAGTCGATAAACTGTTAAAGTGTTAAAATTGAATCTAAACTTTGATCAAATTAATTTTAATAGCACTTTTATTTTTTGAGAATTTTTATTTTCTAGGCTTATATGTATATTTTTTATTGATAATATTTTATCCTTGAATATCGAGAATCAGCCGATCTATGAGAAAAGTATATTTTACTTCGGAATATTATTTATGTTTCGGAGCACGCATATGATCTTATAAATTTCTTCGGCACATCGATAACGAGAGAATCGCTGGAAAAGTGGTGGGTGTCGCGAAATTGCCCATGCCGCGCCTATCTTCGCGAATTATTGTGCGCAGAAAACATCTTTTACTGCCACAGCATAGGGGACGGACGGCGAAACAGAAAAGTCCTTACAGAGAGACACTATCGTAGTCGATAGATGGGGGACATGTGTAATATTACGTTCATATTGTATATGGCCTAATGCATCTACCAATCCCCCGATAGCCGCAAAACTTATCGTAATTGCCTGCGGATAGTATTGCGTATCCTCCACAAGCGTAATCGCAAGCAACAAGACACGCGAGGCGAGAATTAGAGATCTCACGTGATGTTAAAAAGTAATTTACTTGTGTTAGAAAAAGCTGGAGCTCAATCGTCAGCGTAATAACATCCAGAAATCGAAAATGACGCTGTCTCCCTCGCCCTTTCCCCGTGGACATTTGTGTTAAGTGTTTCCCGCCTCGTCTTATTTCGTTGATATTAAATGCGATTTTCGCAGTAGATAAATCAAGCCCGGCGTTAGACAAGACCACGCGTAGTTAAACCTGTCACTCCAATGGGAGCTGAGAGGCTGAGAGGCTGTATCTCTATCTGATTTTCGCCCGGTAATTTACAGAGCATGTCGCTCAAATTGCACGAGGGATGCTGGTGCCATAAACGACAATGAGGCACGCTGGAAAAAAAAAAAGAAAGAAAGACGGGAACATCGAACGTTCGCGGAATAAAAATTGGACGCCGCTACGCGAACGATCCCGCCTCTCCGGTTATTAACGTCGCGCTAAACGTGTAATGGGATACCGTAGAGGATTGGGAGAAATAAAACGAGACGATTGAGCTAGACATCGTTATCGTGTAACATACCATGAATCAAACGTTAGTTTAATTTTATCTTCGAAGGGTATCCCTCCAAGTACCGCTGGACACTGCGAAGGCATGCGGCGCGATCGCGCGCGTCGCGCTATTTCGCCTGACGGAATTCATTCGCGCGCGCGCGAATCGGGAAGATATTAATTTCCCTGGCATATCTCACGCGTCCGCAGTGCGCGGCTCGGCGCGACGGTTCGCCTCCGCGGGGCAAGATTAAAATTGGGATTAATCTGGCGAGATTGCCGGCCATCCCCCTGCTTTCCCGCGCGATAAGGGGGGACGCTCGCCGCGTTGAATTGTACTATTTGCCGCGATTCACTTTCCGCGGCGTTGTAGCGTTGTGTCGTTGAAAAATAATCCTCGTCGTACACCACCGGCTTCACCGAGGCGGCCTTCGCGCACGCCGTTCCCTTTATGCGCGCGCGAGCGTATAATGCGGTCGAGCGCGCGCGCACGCTGCGGGTCCCGCGGAGCGGCCCGGAGCGGAGTGGAGCGGTGAGAGGGAGGAGGAAGATGCTCTCGAAAAAGTGCGGCAACAAAGTTGCGCGGTGCGCACACCCACGTCCGCGAGATCCAGAATGTCAGGGTCGTACCTTAACCCCGCGCTGTCCTTCGTTGCCTTCGTGTACCAACCTTCCCTCTTTTTTGTCGCCGGATTGCATTTCCACCGGTGCAGTTACCGGATTTTTTTAATTGCTACCGCTGCTCCCCTCTCTCTCTCTCTCTCTTTTTCTTGCTGCTTCCCCGACTCTCTCCCGCGTCTTCCCTCGCGGGATCACCGTTAAGCACGACACACTGTTAACCGCAGCGCGAATTAAGGTACGGTCACTTAAAAGCAAACCCGTAAACCGACGCCCACGCAGCGGGTACCTGTTATATACCCACTTACGTGCGTTCAGGGGCGGATCGAAGAGCGAAATCGACGAGAGGAGTCAAAAAGTGGAGCGAAATTTTACTTTTGTAGTTGAAAATCTTTGCCGAAATTCTTTAAAGACGTTTCACCTATGCATTCACGTATTATGCATGGAAGATTTGGCCAAATATCCAAAAATTCTCGTCATCTAAATACCAAGATAAAAAGAAAATTCCGTGAATTATCGAAATCATTCATTCAACACTTTTACACTTTCTCATCTTACATGTAAGAAAAGACTTGTTTACAAAAAATTGAGATGTACATTAATGAAATTAAATAGAATGTCATTTTTAATTCAATCTATAAAGTATACAGTTATATTCATCATTCTGGAAACTGGAAAAAAAACATTAAAGACGATCATTCTTAATCGCGACGCTATTTTATCATCGAGAATAAATTAATAAAATCTCTTTCGGGATTTATAAAAGACGGTTTTGAAGCGTAAACCCTCGGCACAGCCGACGCGAACCGATGCGGTCCTGGACGTACAAGTATAAGCCAGACAGAAAAATCCGAAAGGCTCTCTTCTACCGATGAGTGCCACGAATAAGGGCCACATAAAGACGGGTCATAAAACTATGATTTACGTCTTGTCATTGATGCGTTTGCTGTCCGCCCGTCCGTCGGTCAATCCACCCATGGGCCCCGTCTATCCATCCGTCCATCGTGCGTTCGTCTATACGCACCCATGGAGCCCTCCCTCCCTCCCTTTCTCCCTCGGTTCATCATCGTCTCTCTCCGTTCCCTCTTATTATCTTTCTTATACCCTCCCTTCTTGTTCTTCTATTTCTTCTTCTTCTTTTGCCTCGTCCTTCTCGTCTCTACCGGTTTCGCCGGATAGCCCCATCGGGCCGGCGATGATCGATTCGTCGCTTAGAAAAAGTAGCGTGTCGTTATCATCGCAACTATTATAATCCACTGTGAAATATCGCGGCGCGATAGGTGCGCGGCGACAAGCGATTCAACGAAAGCGAAAATTGCATCGCTCGCAG